>JASDQU010205605.1:0-15006 GCA_032191745.1 Picea mariana
GTTGGTGAAGTGATGACTAGCCTTCCAAGGCTCCTCCATAAGATTAAAAATTCGAATTTGATGAGCTGTTGCATTCATTCCTAATATTCTGCCTTTACAAATGACCAAAACTTGACCAAAGACTCCTCTTTTGACCTGTCTTTCCCAAAATAGCCTTTGGATTTGATGGAATAATCCACCACCTGTCTAATCCAAAAGGTTTCATTTACTTTTGATTCGAAAATTTCAGATCTGGGTGAAAATCGTAATATTCTGGCCGTTACAGGATTTCCACAGCACATATCCTGTGAAAAAACGCTCCTTAGCTGCGGAAAGCGCCACTTTCAATAGCTAACGGGTAAAAAATTCTGCCTTCTGCGCTGTTGAAAGCGGACAGATTTTCAAAATTGAATTTCTCGGTCATAAAAAATCCATTTTTCACATATGAATAGTCGATCGACATCTACAGAATCTCATATTTCCAGTGGTGTTGTCAGATCTTAATTTGGAGCTCAGGAAGGGATTGAAAAGTTCCCTGCAAGTTTAAGTGTCATTTTTCCATTTGCAATTAAAAAACCTTAAACGATCCTTTGTAAACAATGTCTGATATGGAAACAGAGATTTGATTTGATGTTTCCAACCCGGGAGTACAGCCTCTGTTAGCTATTGATAATCTTGACTTTCCTCAGCGTGCCTCTTGGTAAGCCCCTGTTAGCTGCGGAAAGTATGCACTTTCCACAGCGCGCCACTTTGTAGAAGACCCTCCTTAGCTGCTGAAAGGATGTATCTTTGACAGCGCGCCACCCGAGAACTGATTTTAATAACCTTTTAAGATTTGACACTTTCAACAGCGCGCCAACTGATGAAACGATCTCCTTAGCTGTTGAAAGTGGGCACTTTCCACAGCGCACAATGAACTTTTGAAAACAAGTTAGATGTGGAAAGTAAAAATGACAATTTTGAAAAAGAAGACTTTACAATCCAAATTTAAGTCAAAACCAAATCTAAAATTTTGCAGCTAAAAGACTCAACAATGAATTGAGGAAACCATCAATAGCTATGCTATCCACCGTAAAACTCAACCAAAATGATGGTGCTATTTTGGGAGTTAACAGAACCTACAATTCCATTGGCATGTGGTCCAATTCTCTGTCTGGTCTTGTCAAGTATCGACCATGGTGCATCTGGTAAAACTTTGTAAATTAAACCAGACTGAGAGTAAATCAGTTCTAGTTGTTGGGCTCTCATAATCACTTCTTCCTCTGAAAATACCCTCGAGGTTGTGACATCTTTAGATAAATGAGGTACCAAAGAATTAAGGAACCACTCTAGGAGTTATGCTAGTGGGAGTGACACTTTTATCAAACTCTTCCGGCGTCTCCATTCTCGGATGTGATCTGAGATATGGTCTTCTTTTGTCTGCTCAAAGTTGGCCAACAATTCAGTGTTGGCATCGTATCTCATGAGTAATTGGAAATGGTTTGAGAATGCCATTTCCAATTCACCAAAGGAAGAGTATCTTGAGCGGTCGGGCTCAATGTACCATTTCACCACACTCTCAATGAGAGTGCATTGAAACAAATGCAACTAGATGAAGTCATCTCTCAGAGAATTGGACAAGCACCATAAATGGAAGGTAGTCACATGATCACCTGGATCTTCGTTAGGATTGGCCTCAAACTTTGGGATGTCCGAAGGCAACGTGGTTGGCATAGGGATCCAATGTGGATCATGACAGATCAGGTCATTTAATGACCTTGTCAAGTCTGGAAAGTGCAGAGTTGCCAGAAACGGTAATTTGGGTTGTTGATTGTAACTAGGGAAAAAGGAGCCTGGAGTTTGGCTGGCACCAGGTTGCTAGGAAAATTTAGTTTGTTGGTCAATGTTCTTGTAATTACCATGGCTATGACTAGCATACAAGTTCTGCACTTTTTTAGACAGCATTGGCTGACTCCCGTAATAGGACATAAAGGGCTGGGCTTGTGTCACATTCCAAGGATTTTGGGAAGGGTTTCCCCCTGTTGATATGATAGGCATAGGTATTGAGCCTTGCCTGGGGTTCCATTGGCTATGGATGGGGTTGCCCCCGATCAGCATCCCTAACGAGGGAACTGATCCCTACCATGGATTCCAAGGTCCTTGTGAGGAAGGAATTCCTAAGTTTTCCCCATGTGCAGGAATAGTACCCTGTATAGGATGTTGTTGTCCATAACCGGGGTTTCCCCCAACCGAGACAACAGATGACAAGAAAACGTTGTTACCAAATGTGTTGAACAAAGAGAACAGTCTTGAACCTACCAGCATGCTATAAGTAGGAAGTCCTTGACTACCTACTCCAAACGAACTATAGTTTATGTTCAGCCTGGCGGAGTGCCAGTGGGCACTGCTGAGCGAAGGGGACAAAGGAGGTATATGACCCCCTTTGTAAGGGAAAGTGTTATAGGGAGATAAAGTGAACGAACAGTGACCAGGTGGATACAGTTGACAGTTGGGTGGACCACAATGAGCAAGGTATCAAGCCAGAAACCTATCAAGGGTATCGAAAGAAAATTTTCTGGAAGACGACTGAGGACCTCGAACGGATTTGAGACCCATGAAACTCCATGGAAAATGCAATCAACGAAATCCCAAGATAATCCCTCTATATGTGTTCCCCACTACGCTTGGTCCGACTTTGGAGGGGTTATCTCTACTACCTTTCCGCATGCGACCTTGTGTTTAGCCCCTGTGTTAGAGGGGGGTCTCAGATAACTTTCACGGTTACTGGAATTTCAAACACTCCCTAGCTCAGATTCTTATTTTTGTTTTTGTAGCCTTGAAGAGTTTCCTCTCCAATCCTAAATCAAGGCTCTAGCTTAGACTAAATTGATGAACCCTTCAAACACAAAGTCTAATAACTTTTAATTAGGTGCTAATTTTAGTGGTTGTCTTAAGTCAAAAGGAATGAAAGTGAAACCAGTGATGTTCTTTAAGGGACGAAAGAGAAGAGCATAAGATGATACTAGAAACAAAAGTACTTCTTTCTTCACAAATAAAGATTTTCCAATTGAAACTCTTCCACCAAACTTTTCGTAACTACTTTTCTCAGATCTTTGAAAAAAAAAACTCAAAACAAGATTTCGCTCGACTACGAGCTACTTAATGTCCTAAGCATTCAAGTAAAGAACTTAAGAAAACTTTCTTTTTCCTTGGTCAACAAAGAAACTAACCTAAACTACTTTACCAAACAAAGTAATGAAATATTTTTTTTATTGTTTTATGCTTCAAAACAAGAAATTTGAAAATGAATTTCTTTTCTTTTCTTTCAAAGAAAAAAAAAGGGAAAAATGACGACAAGACAGGGCTGAGAAATAACTTTTGGCCTAATCGCAGATTGCAGGGAGTCACTGACAATACCAAATAGGCAGATCCAAGCAGACTCACCAACTTGTCTAAAATCCCTATTAAAGAAAACACAATAAATATTTTGATGAAAAGAGAGCTATGCTAAGGTCATACCTAGGCTACAGACTGCTAAAACAAAGACTAGGGATAGATTAGGAAAACCCCTAAGGACTATGACTTCTGATGGGGAAGAGGATGACTGCCTCTTCCTTGCAAAAGATCTTCTCAATATAGGCATGCTATTGTCACTTCAGCGACCAGTGTATGTACGTGGGTTGTCCAAAGGTGGGGCGTGTATGCACGTGTGCCAGCCCACTACAGGCCACGTACACCTCTGTAACTTCTCAAAAAGATGAAAACCAACAGTCAAGAAAAAGCCATGGAGTACTGGTATGGAAGACCAACATCCCTTAAAGACACAAAAGATTACAGATACTCAAAAAATAGTGGGTAAACTGATTCAAATCACCCAAAAAAAGAAATATCCCCAAAGACCCTAGAGACATCCCCAGTATGGTTGCCAATTCTACTATAGCGGGGTAACCTCTCTACGGACTACACAAGGGCCTAAAGTGCAAGCAGAGCTAACCATTTAAAGTCTCCTACCTTTTATCACTATCCCAACATTACCCCACAATCATACATAAAAAACAAGAGAATTGGATATAGTAGGCCTCCCTTGAACGTCGCGTCTAGTGTTGATCCCTTTGCGCTTGGTTGTTTCCTGATTGCAAATCTCATTCCAAGGATGACCTGCATCCATAAAGAAAAAAACAATAAACTATAAGCATGCATTCTACATATGGATTAGTGGGTTAAACATCATAAACAAGAAATGTAAGAAAATCATATAAGTTCAAGATGTCATTTGGTAGGATGAAAAGAATACTTCTTTATATTAATCTCACAAAAGTCTCTTACAACATGAGACCGACACTTCTCCTTGAACTTGGTCCTAGGCTCCTCTTCCCCATGCACCAATTACTTCCACGGCTTATTCTCCTCTTCATTTCTCTCTTAGGTAAATGGTAAGGGATTTACAATTGGGGCAAAGGGGGATTCATAAAATGGGCAACGTTTCTTTGCTCTCGTTCTTCCATTTTCAATGGGACCCCAACCCCTTATTTTATAGGCCAAAAGGGACAGTAATGGTTGGGGTGACTGGCTATGGGCAGTCAAATGGTTAAGTGACGGCCTAGAAACCAGTATCCTATGAAAAGTTCCACATTTTATGATATTCAGTGAGTGTACGTGAGTTGTAGTGCCTCAACAAGCATGTGTATGTGGGAAGTAATGGTGCAGGGAACATACACCTTCAAAGTGATGGTTTTTAGAAGAGATGTTAAATAATGGCTTGGTAAATATAGCAATTTAGATGGCCTGATTCCAAGTATGCATGTCAGGTGCAATTTATGGTTATAACACCTATATCCCAAAAGACGTCTATGCTCATTTGGGAGAACAAGATTGGTTCGGTTAAGTCTAGATCAAGGAGCTTGAATTGCTCCACCATCCCCTTGAGATCACCTACGACCTCGAATCGGGGGTCATAGAGCTCGTCTGGTACTGCGTCTTTAGACATGGTGCTTCGACTTCCTGTGGCTCTCGACAGTCTAGATTCTAAGTTATCACAACTTCTGCGGTGAACTAATGGATAGGGGTCACACCTACGAGTTTCAAACTTGTGTAGGCTTACTCTCTCTTCACAATTTGTAAATTACTAAGTTCTTTTGAAAATGATGGGTGTTATGGGGAGTTCTCAGAGCCTTATACTCAGGCTTAGCGGTAAGTGTGGGAATAATTGTTTTTCATTATGACCGTATGGACACAACTTGGATCTGAGTTGTCCAATGGGATAGGTTAACGAGGTAAATCCTATCAGGAGATCCAGGCATTTACTTGTGTGAGTTGGATAGGGACATGGCCGGTTTCAAACCTTTCTATCTGATAGGTGGGAATCCTGGTGTGAATACCAATGGAATATTTACATATTGTGGCTTTATGGCTTACCTAAATTCAGATGGGGTACCGCAATGGAAATAAAGGTTGTGACTAGACTAGGTTTGTGTGGCTCATGGACTCAGATAGTATTCAGATTCATTCTCCTCCAACCACAAAGGGGGTCCCCTTCATATTAATCACTCTCATTAATGGACTCTTTGCACTTTTGATCATGTGCTGTTGAGTCATTCATTCTGCATCAACCAACACTTAAACAAAAAATGAACTACGTGTCATGATGCAACACTGCACACATCGGCTTTATTAATTGAAATTATAAAAAAATCATAAAAATCAAATCTAATTATTATACATGATCCTTTGTACTAGAGAATTATTCCTTTTAGCTCAGTCCTTAGATAGATAATGTTTCAGGAAAGAACCATTCGCCTATCCTGGTCATAGCATACCATCTAGTTGCATGAGTCTGACTTCTCTTGGAGGTCGTATCTCTGCAATTATAAATGGTCCCAACTAGTGCATGCACAAATTGCCAGGATGCTTCTGGTACCGACTATCATAGAGTAGAACCTTGTCTCCTTGTGCAAATACCTTGGTTTTAATGGTCTCAACCAATTGATGGAAGCTTGCTAAAATCCTGGTCTCTTTGAGTTCTTGTAATTCTATAAGTATCTACGTAAGTGATTCTTCCTCCGACATATGTGTGATCTGTGCGATGTACAAACTTGGAGTGATGAATTCTGGAGCACCACTGCCTCTTTCCCATAAAATAGCTGGAACAACATGTACCTGTGGAGTTTCTTTGTGTATTTTATGTAAGCCCATAGTACTGCTGGAACTCTATCATCCCATCCTTCCTGATTTGTGAAACATACCTTTGTTAACCCTCTCTGCAGAATCTTGTTGAATTCTTCTACTATTCCATTGACCTGCGAGTGGTAGAGACTACTCTTGTTATGTTTGATCGGGAACTCTGTTGTAATCTTAGCAATAGTGCTACTAATAAAATGAGCTCCTTGATCATTGGTTAGGCTCATAGGACATCCAAATCGAGTAATAATATTCTCAAAAATGAACCTAGCAGTGGTATCGGTCGAATAGTCCTGAATAGCTACTGCCTCAACCAAACGCATAAGTTAGTTAGTTGTGGTAATGATCTACCTATACTTTTAATGCTTAGTTGTGGGTTTGATCAATCCAATGAAGTCAACTACCCACTTCTCAAATTCTTGTAGAGCACGAACGGGTTGAAGTGGTAATTCATCTCACCGTGACGACTTACCCACTCTTTGACAAACATCACATGATCTAGCATATACCTTTGCATCCTTGAAGAGTGTTTCACACCAAAGTCCAACTTCTAGAACATTCTGCGTAGTGGCCTTCCCTCCTACATGACCTCCCGCAACTTCGTTGTGGAATTCCCATAGTATATCATGTCTTTCATGATCCAAGACACATCTTCTAAGGATATTATCTAGTCCCAATTTATACAATTGTCTCGCGATCAACTGGTAATCTGCTACTCTAACAACCATATGGTGTGTTTGGGTTGTGGAATATGTTTCTGGGTATGCCCTTGTAGTTAAGAAGACTGTTGTGTCCTCCAGGTACTCTGGTATGGCCTCAACCCGGAACAAGTCTACATCTGGGAGTTGATCTCCAACTACTCCACCACTTTCCCCTGACTCTAATCTAGACAAGTGATCAGGTCCTACGTTGCATCTTCCAGGCTTAAAAATAACTTCAAAAGAAATTTCTGAAATAATAGCAACCATCTACAAATTCTCCCTTCCAACACAGTTTTGTTAACTAGATATTTCAATGCAAAATGATCAGTAAAGAACTTAAAATGAGACCCTAACAGATAATGTCTAAATTTCTGCAAAGCATAAATCATGGCTAAACCCTCCCTTTCTGTCATTGTGTATTTACACTCTGCTTGTGACAATTTTTGAATCACAAAATATATAAGATGATCCATGGCTCCATATCTAGGTTGTGCTAAGATAGATCCTAAGGAAATTCTTGAAGCATCTACATGGTCATGAAATTCATTTTCCCAGTTTGGGAATATCATAATCGGTGTTGTGAGGAGCTTCTCCTTTTGGGTCTCTAATGCTTTATCGCATTCTGGAGTCCATTAGAACATTTCGACCTTTTTCAATATATTTTCCATGGGTGCAATAATGTTTGCATATCTTTTGAAGAACCTATGATAGTACCCTGTGCATCCCAGCATGTAGCGCAACTGCTTATCACTCATAGGTGGTGGCATGTTCATAATAACCGCAACTTTGGCTTGGTCTACAAATATCTTCAAATTGATTTTGAGACTGGTTTTATTGGGCCTTGTTCATGACTGACATCCTTTACCGTGTAGCCACATTTTTATTGCCTATTCATGGCCATGAACAACTGTTTGGTGTATTTTCACATGGACATGTAGTGTAATTCAAATTGGCATCCATGTGTGCAAAGTCAGTACATATTGCAATATTCTCATGAGAAACTAGTTCATCCACCTGAGTCTCCATTACTCCACTTCTAGGTATTATAATGTATTTCGACCATTGCAGATACTCCCCTGACCTCACACATTAGGGGGCATGTGTTATAGTAATATTTCCCTCACCCTATGCAAAGTTGCTCATAAGGCCTTTTTTTCCATTTCTCTATGCAGACTTGAAGTCCCTTTTTGCAAATCCCAGAGCTAAAAACAATATTTATCTGCATATACACTCCCTAACTATTGTACATCATGCCTATATGCAATTTGCACCACTACAACACGTGTACATCGAGTTTTATGCCCAAAATTAAAAAATGGTGTCGGGTTTCTATGTCATGTCATGAGATCCATGATTCTTAACCTTCCATGTACTAGAAACATTCCGACTTGACCCTTCAGTTCCATTTGAAGGCTATAAAAGGGCCATATCCGAGCTATGGAAAAGAGGAGAAGAATTCAACTTTGAGAGCAAAGTTAGTCTGGATAAATTATTCACTTCATATTGAATCTGCATCCCTTTGTCCTTTTAAGTTTGAACACATTGTTCATCCCCCGAGATCTTCCCTATTTGATTGAGAACCTCATTGTCTCTCTTATATGAGCTTGCCTGTGGTGGAGGATTGAAGTGGTGGAAGCCCAGTTAGAAGGAACTTAGTTTCTTGATTCTGAACCGTTCTAACATGAAAGTTTGTAATTCATTCACTTCTTCTGATTACATTTTAATAGAAATACTCTTTTCTTGTCCAATTCATATCTTGCAAATATTTTAATTGTTATTCCATGGGCGTATTTTTTATGAATGTTGATGCATTATGCTATTGAATGTGATAACTTTATATATTATGACCATATGGTTGTGTTTCTTGGTTGTTGAGGACAAGTTGCAGGTGCATTGCTTTGAGTTAAGTGCTCAACGATGGACTTCATCGAACGTCTAGATGAGGTATGCCCTTTATCTTGTCTCATTAGCATATTTTCTTATATAGAATATCTAATATTAGAGTTAATTTATGCAGTCATTTCCATCTGTTGTGGTTTTCCTATAGCCATAGAGAGATTCTCCTCGTAACAAGGTCCAGTCTCTTTGTTCTTCAAATGATTTCTTGTGCCCTCCAGGCACTATCTTCTTTTCCTCCTAAGCTTTACCAACACTTAAACAGTGTGTTGGCTTCATACACTCCTTGCACTCAAATCTCCTTAAGTCTTTGACTAAAACAAGACATACACTTTTTCACACATCGCACTTCCCTGCAGAGTATTTAGTAACTCTGATGTGCAGTCCCTAGAAATATCCTCACATAACTTGAAGTAGAGTTCCCGTTCACTCCTTGTGTGTGTTCAATGAAATCCTTGTAGAACCTCCTCCTTTGAAGTATTGAAACCTAAATAAAATACCTATGCACTCCATGCACTTGGGTTCAAAGTGTTCAATAACTTTGATATGTATACTTTGCACATCACTTATGAGCTTTACGAATTTTTATGGTGTGCCCACCTGGAACGCTCTTTCCTGAACTCGAGACAGAATTAAAATGCACTCCTTGCGTTGTCTTCATAGAGTTTTTCAACTACTCTGGTGTGCACTCCTTACACAAGCCTAAAGAGACCAGAACTACTCATAAAACTATAGACATAGAATTTTGCTTAATGTTGCAGATTGAAACATATAACAATCACACAAAACATAGTAAAAAAAATTCAGAAACAAACATCCATCACACAGATAAATACACAAAAAATCATATGAAGGGAAATCTACTTCTGTATTAAAACCGATTTATTTTTACAGTGTGTACAAGACTAGACTACAACAAAGTCTCAGTTCTTTCTCTCCTCCACTCTCTTATTTTCCTTATCAACTAACTCTTTCTAATTAACAACAACTACTCAGTATACATTACATTGATTTATACATGAGGGGGCTTCTCAATATTTCCCTCCATATTATTCTAGTGCTATCACCTCATAATAAAAAACCAACTACCACTAGGATTTATTACAATAAATAAACATATAGTATGAATCACATCTAGATACACCTACTCGTCAGCCATTAAAAGCAACTTTACACACAGCCTATAATATCACAGTGGCTCGACTTTTCTTGAGCCTTCAATCTTCAATTACATTGAATTACATTTAAAATTTGATATTTAAAACTCAAAATTTTGGACGATTAGCACGTCCTTTTTCGGGATGCGTTCCCTCCAAGTGCACTGTTGCACTGGCTGTTGACACGCATGATGAGTTGGAATGATTCTCCTACATCACATGGCTGAATTATAAAATATGTAGAGAGTTGTGAAAAATACATTCTATTTTTTTCCCTCTCACTATGTTGTTTTTAAAGTTTGTTGTAAGTAAATGTTTGTAACTATGAGTAAGAACAAAGTGTTGGTTGGGAATTTAAAACAATTTATATGAATAAATTTCATAAGTTAATATTGAATACTAAAATATTAGATTTTTCACAAATCATATGCAAAAATAAATAATGCATAATTTATGTTCAATGAATGATACTCCCTATATTATTAAAGCCATAGATCAGATTTGGGAGATGACTTATCCCTAGTTAAATATTAGGCCTTAAAACCTTAATGTAAGAATTAGTTGACTAAACTTGCATTAAATTGATATCAACATGCTATAATAGGTTGGATGACATATTTGTTCCAACTCAATATTTTCTTACTAAGAACCTTCATCTCACATGCTTGACAATAAGAATCCAAGTGTTAGCAATGAAGACTGGCCAATATTTTCTTCATAGAACAACTTCAAAATAGGGAAATATAGTTGTTGATAGAAACCTAAAAATAGGTTAGATGGCCTTGGACACTCTGTTGACCTAGGATAATCTGTTAAGCACCAAAGTTAGAGAGAATTTTAGGTCTATGTTTGGACTTAGGAGGGGATAGACCAAATAATGATAAGAGGAAAACATATTTTTAAATAAATATTAATAAAAAATGGAAATAAATCTACAATTTTATAATTGAAATAAAAATAAAAAACCTTATTAATTTTATTGGGAAATTTATAAATATTTATTTTAAATTGTGTCTTGAAAAGGCAAATTTGGCATTTTCATATGCTTTACAAGTAAAATTATATTCGTATAGTGTAGCTATGAAGGGTGCTACATTTCCTACAATTTAGGGAAGAATCCATTAATTTGTGGTGGGCAGTATAAAAACACAAATTTTACCATGCAAAGTTTTGTTTCCAAAAAATATAAATCTCTACAAAGAAACTCAGTAAGTTTGATGTGTTTATAAATTTTAATTGTTTTATATTTTCTATTCATTCTTATGCACGAGAAATAGATAATCTCACGAGTTCTTCTTTTGGGAACAATACTAACTTTATTAAATTAACCAGTCACATGTATTTGGACTGGATAGAGAAGAATTTTACAAGCATGGAGAAGTTTCCTATCAGAATATTTATCCGTTATTATTTTCATTATTATTTTTATATACATGGTAATTAGTTTTCATCCTCCCATCAATATATATCATAATATTATAATGGTTAAATTTCCCACTAGATAATCTGATATATGTGGGAAAGTACAAGCGAGGAAGTATTATACAATATGACAGGGGCTGATAGGGAGATACCCTATAACAATATAATATTAAAGTTTTTCCACCATGGATAAATATAAAATATATTATTATTACCTCCTCGGAATATCACCTATCAAGTAAATGGAGAACGAGGTGCTTGGTAAGCGATATATGCAAGGGGTAGTATGGCAGTGTCATATAATATTCATACACCCCCACCATGCTATCATGTATCTGAAGTTTGATATTTTAAGGTGCACATGAAGGTGGTGTGCAAGAGGGGATGATACGAGGTTAATATATTAAATACAAGAGGATCCATTAAGTTGTATTCCCTGAAATGGGTGCAAAAATATAATAAAATTATAATATTAAATTCTCGGAGTATCACATATCGTGTGATTGGGAGGTGAAAGAAGGTGGCATAATATATGTACTGATAGGTGATGTAATTTATAATGTTGAATCCCCATAGCGCTATCTGGTATGAGAAGATCAAACCTAGAAGGTAAATTTAAATGCAATGTACTCGGGGGGCGATAAGATATAAAATTATTAAGTGCAAGTGTCTATGTTAATTCATATGCCTGGGGTGAGTGCCCATATGTAATAAAATAATGATATTAAATCTTTTTTAGAGTATTGTGCACCAGAAAAATAGAAATGGAATGGTGCACATGGAAACTTATGTGCGTGGAGGCGATGTAATTATATTTTGGAATTGATGTAATGATAATATGATATATTATAATGCACCAAGGTAGAAAGTAAACTCTTGTTATTTACCGGGCTAGTGAAACAGATTAAGTAAAATGTTAATATGTGGGGTATTAATGAGGATTAATTATTAATAATGTGGATTAAATAAATGAAATCCCAAGGCATGGATTTTTAATGTAGTGATTAATTAATATTAATAAGATAATAAGGGTGGAAGGGTTTGCACCCATCCAGGTGCCACGTAACCTTACCATACTGCATACTTGCCATGTATGATGACATGTATCCACCTTGTGTAATTCCTTGTCACCTATCACGTGACAATGTACCGACTTATTATTCTCAGTAAAAACATTAAAGGGGCATAACTTTTGATAGAGTTTGGGATCAAGGGAATTTTGATATCATTGGAAAGCTCTTAATGAGTAGAAGACAATGGTATTCTTGGAAAGAGGATTCAAGATGGATGAGGAAAAGAAAAATGTATACACTGCATCCTATATAAATTTGTTAGGGGTTAGGTGTCTTAGATTCACAGTTCTAGTGAGCCTCTTCTCTTTTGGCTCAAGTTTGATATACTCACAGTCTAGGAGAATTTGTTGAAGCTTTATGTCATCCATATTGGGACACACCAGTGAATGAAGAGTATCACTATTTAATGGAAACAAATACTTTGGATCTTAAACCTCTTCTAAAAGGAAGAAAACTTATCAAATGTAAATGGGTGTATAGGACTAAGTATTGATCGGATGGAAGTGTTGAAAGACACAAGGTCCAATTAGTTTTCAGAGGATTCTCTCAAATTAAAGGCATTGACTATAATGAAATCTTTTCCCCCATAACCAAAATGAATTTCATATGCCTTGTTCTAGACCTTATTGCCTCACATAAATAGGACTTCCATTAGATGGATTTTAAATCAACCTTCCTGCATGGGGATTTGGAGGAAGAAATCTACATGGAACAATGTCTTGGCTATGTCTAGAATGACTCTAGTAGGGTTTGTCACCTTAATAAATTGCTTTATGCTCTTAAGGAAGATCCTCGAGCTTGGTATGACAAAATGGACAACTTTCTTCTTGACACCAGTTCTTTTAGATGTCAGTCTGACCCCACTACTAGATATGGGCAGATTATTCCACAAAATATTTCCATGTTTCCATTATTTTCATGTTTTTTTTTTAAATAGGGCGGGATTTTTGTCGATATTTCCTTTAACTTGGTTAGGATTTTCATCGCCACGAATAGTTTTTTTAACTTGGTCAGGATTTTCATCGCTATTGCCATGAAAGTTCATTATTATTTCCATGAAATTTCATCGCTATTTCCACGAAAGTTTATCACTATTGCAACAAAAAAATTTGCTATCCCAAAAAGCATCTACTAACGGCTAGTTGACTAATTGATCTATATATACCTGAGTTTAAGAGACTTTGCGATGCAATTGATATAGTTGTGACACTGTTCGTGGATTTTGTTTGAGATGTTTATTTTTTCCATCACTCACTAGTTGAACAAATGCAATTCTCGATCTACATAGCTCGGATTTTGAACTTGCAAGGTTGGTATGTGTTTTTTATTGATTTACTCATTTAACTTGTAAATTTTTGTTCAAATGTCAAAATTTCATGTAGCTTTTTTTTTCCTTGATAATATATTATATCTGTAGTATCATATTTCATGTCATTATTTTTGGATCTAGTTAGTATATTCTATGGAAATTCATGTAAAATGTCAAGAAAAATATTTTCTGAAGAAGTCTTTTAAGAAAAGTGAAAATCACTCCATCAATAAGTCAATTCAAACATTAAAAACATATGTCGTCATCAATCCAGATTAATTTGAGCCTACAATTCCTTATGTAAATTTAATCCTTATTACAAAACCAACAACTCATAACAACTTTACTGGTTGGAGTACTAATGTTTGAAATAGAAAGTCATGGAAATAAATTCCTCTCAAGTCTAATTTTAACCCTTAAAGACCTTGTTAGCTCTCTAACTTTTGTGTTTCTATGATGTTGTGCCTATATATATTAATGTCATATTTTTAGTCTAGTATTAGGTTAGGTTAGTCATATAACATTGTATTCTTATATGTAATGTTGTTTCTCTCAATTTTTTATAATCACATGCAATTCTAGATGTAGTGATTAACTCTAGTTTGTAGTTGATGTAACTTGTTTATACACTATTAATAAGGAGTATCTAAAATATAAAAAATTCATGAAAACATCTACGATAACATGATGAAATATACTAGTCAGACAATGAAAAATGAGAACATACCAATGTGTCTTAGAAAATAAAACTGTGACCACTATAAGTAGCATAAAATTGTGACCATTGTATGTAGGTGAAAATCAACATGTCATAATTTAAACCAACCCAACCCAATTGTGAATGACAAGTGGTTGGCATTCTTTTTTTAGTGGTGAACTTCAAATATTGACATTTTGTCTACAAAACAACATAGAGGCTAGTGTATGGTGTCGAGTGATTCAAGTTTGAGAAATTTTTACCACTTTCATTAAATGGTGTGTAATTATTTTCAATGGTGATTCAGTACACACTACTCTAAAGTACAAATTGAAGCATATCGATCTTAATAGTTAATCGATAATAATAATAAAAAAAGCATGTCAAAATGTCTTAGAAGAAATAATTGTGAGGATTGTAGGTCACTGTAAATAAGCATATCATAATCGAAAGGAGTAGCTAAAATATCATGAAGGAGTCGATAAAATATAAAAAATTGACAAATTACTGTTTGGTATGGTGTAGGTAAGACAATTACTTGTCAAGACAAGTATTTGTCACTATGAACGAAAAGGACAGGAAGCTTGCTCGGCTAAGAGCGACATTAGAGGCGAGG
>JASDQU010205605.1:15026-28752 GCA_032191745.1 Picea mariana
ATAATCGAAAGGAGTAGCTAAAATATCATGAAGGAGTCGATAAAATATAAAAAATTGACAAATTACTGTTTGGTATGGTGTAGGTAAGACAATTACTTGTCAAGACAAGTATTTGTCACTATGAACGAAAAGGACAGGAAGCTTGCTCGGCTAAGAGCGACATTAGAGGCGAGGGGGGACGGAAAATGTTATTTCCCTTGCTATGATTGCAGAGGCTTGCAAAGAAAAATACTTTTAATAAAAACAGTTGAAAGACATTGTAGGGAGAAGGGGCACATTGAAGGTGGTTATGAATATCGTCCCTTGGTAAGAGGATTCAATATTTAATGTATTCTCTGTAATAATCATCATGTCATGAATTTTAGTAATATTGATTATCGGGATTTTTATTTTTTCTATACACACTAACTTTTCTACATTGTTTTTAAATATATAGATGATGCCCCCAAAATGTTGACCTCCAGAGAGTTATTTTCCAGGTACTAGCAGAAATACTCCTTTACAAGGTGATGAACCTCGAGATCAGAATATTCAAGTTGTTGATAAAGTTATTGATGATGATATGGATGGAGATAATGTTAGTGATTCAAATTAGGAAGATGAGATACATAGATTGATCCAAGACACATTTTCTCCAATGGATGCAGACAACCAAGATGATAGTCATGATGTTGATCCTCTACTCAAAAAGTCACGTCAACCTATTTATGAAGGATTAACAACAAATATTTTATTTGCTATATTTTTGTTGGTGAACTTGAAGGTTTGGAATGGTTTATCAAACAGATGCATCACATAGATACTAAGGTATTTAATTTGTTAATTATTTATGCCTGCATGTTCACAAATACTTAAAAGGTTTGATTTTTTCCTATATTGCTATTGTTTTCTAATTTATAAATTAGTATATTGGATGCAATATTGATGATTAATATTTTTTACATTGACTTATTGTTTTGAATTTTGTAGATTGTTAGGTGAATTTCTATTACCGACGACAAATATTTTTCCATGCACATATCGAAAAATATTCGTGATTATGAAAGAAATTTGAATGGACTATTAAGCTATTGATTCATGTCCTAATGATCATATCATATACTATGGACAATATGCATTAAAAAATGAATGCCCACAATGTCAAATAAGTAGATATCAAATATATAAAGCATCAAATAAGGTGCCTCGCAAAGTTCTTCGTTATATTCTGATAATTCCACATTTCCAACTGTTGTTCAGGTGCCAAAGTATAACACAGTTTATGGATTTCCATGCAAAGAACATAAGTCGAGATGATGTTCTTTGAATTCCTACAGATGGTTCGGCATTGAATTACATCGAAGAAAAGTGGCCAATTTTTAAAGAAGAGCCTCGTAATGTTAGACTTTCGTTGGTAGGTGATGGTGTCAATCCATTTGGAGAGTTTCGTTCTACGTATTTAGTGTAGCCTATTTTTGTTATAAACAATAACCTTCCTCCTTGGATGTTGATCAAGAAAGAGCACACAATGTTGGAAATGATTGTTCCAGGTATTTAATTATCTTTTATTTGCTTTAAAGTACGACAAAATATATCATTTCTTTGTTTTGTGCATGGTAATTATTTCTTTTGTATATAACAAAATCTAGATAAGTGTAATTAATCATGCAGTATGTTGAACCAATTAAGTAGGTACCAGGTTAAATATATGAGTGTATATATTGAGCCTCTTATCGATGAGTTGTTGAAGTTATGGGCTGGCATCACTATGTATGGCATCTCTAGACCAATAGGGAAAACATTATTTCAATTCCATGGAATACTACCATGGACAATTCATGATGCTCCCGGGTTAACACATTTTTATGGTATATTGTTACTTTATTTTGTGATTTAATGTTATAGATATTTATTGAAAATCTCATGCATTATTTTAAATTGTAACTCTAATTTGATGCTACATTAATTCATATATCTTGTATGTCTTCAAACAAAGGGTAAATTTTCATGCCCATTTTGTGGTTCGAGGATAAAAATCTCGTCGTTCAAGGAGTTTAGGAAAGGAAGTGTTTGATGAGTATAGTTACTTTCTGCCTAAGAACCATAGTTATCGAACTACAAACAAAGAAATATTCAATGGTAAAGAAGAAAATGAAAAAAAACCACGAAGAATGACACCTCGCCTATGGAAATTGGAATATATTAGAAATCATCAAGGTACGCAAATTATTTATGTGTGACATAGTATATAAATATTTGGTTAATTTCATTAGTATTAATTTCATTTTGTCCCATTAATTAGTGTTAATTTCAATTTGTTGATGTTTCATGAATGTCATTAAGGCATGAATGGGCTTCCACGAGGAATGAAAAGTTACCCGATGCAAATCAGTAGATTTACATACTACGAGCACCTACAAATAGTTTTGATACAATGCATATCGGAAAGAACACAACATAATTGTTATGGCAAATATTAGATGGAAGGACTAACAAAGAGAGAATTAAAAAGATTTGTTGTGACATCCAGGAAGTTGATCATGCATTGCAAAGTGTTATTATTAATTCTAATGGCAATGGTTGTGAAAAAAATACTATTCTTACTTGGTTATTGATGGAGCAACAGAGCAATATTGTAAAAGAGGTCATTCGAAAAATCAGGTTTCTGACAGGGTTTTCGTTGAAAATACTAAATATCTTAATGACAAAAGGTGATTTTGGTGGGGTTAAAACACATGATTGGCATACATTCATTAAGGTAATTAGTAGGTTATAATATATTTCCTTATTGGTATGCATTTTTTGGAAACAAATAATAATTTTTATTTTTTTTGTTACAGTATGTTCTACCTTTATCTCTCCGAGACGAATTTGACAACAACATAAAACAAATTATTTGTGTACTTTGCAAATACATGAGGTAAGTATTGTTTTATAAGGAAAATGTACTTCTTATGTGATTTGTAGCGGAACTTATTGAGATATTATGTTTTATATGAAAATTTATGTATGCCTTGATATTATTTTATTGCATCGACATTTGTAGGTGGCTATCATCAAAAGAAATTCATAAAGAAGATATAAGGTATTGGAAGAGAGAAATTCCCTGACTAATGTGTCAAATGCACCAGTATCTACCTCCAACATTTTTCAATGCACAAGAACACTACCTCATACACCAAGTTGAGGAGATTGAATTATGTGGACCAGTACACACAAGGTCAATGTGGATGGTGGAGAGGCAGTTGAAGTCACTGAAGGATTTTGTTAGACAAAGAGGACGTCCAGAGGATTATATGGTTGAGGGATATATGGTATATCAATTCATGGTATATATTAGTCAATATCTACCTAAATTAGTAGAAAATATGAATGTACCTTGCATTTGGCATCTCGACTCCATCAACAAATTTGAAGGGGAGGTTGATGCAGGAGCATCGCAAGAGAGCCCATAAATCAAGCACAAAGGCAAGGGCAGTTGGAATTGCACCAGCACATATTTTGAGATATTTTGAATTTGAATGAAGGAACATTAATGTAATAGTTAGAAGAATGTATTTGCATTTATGTTTCAAGATTGTAAAGTAGATCTTGAGCGTTTCTCTCATCTGTTGGATATGGAGGTATTTAATTGTAATGAATGTAAAGTAGTTGTAGATTTCGTTTCGATTAGATAGCTTAGATCTATAAGAGGGAAAACTCATAAAAGACACCCTCATATGTATTGTTGAATAATTCTCATTGTAAGTTGTAGAGCTATAGAGAGCAAGAGCATAGACAAGAACATAGATTGTAGGATTGTATAAGAAGATAGTTGTTGCTATTGAACCATATATAGGAGCACTGGAATTAGTATAAAAATGCTTTGATTCCATTTCATTGTGTTGTGGTGGATTTTGTTTACATCTATTTTGATGGTATGTTTACAATTTTGCTTACGTTCTCTATTATGCATTTGTTTCAATGCTATGTGTGTGTACGCTCTTCATTTCATGTTGAATGTATGAAGTCTTTGAGAGGATAAGTATGAGTTTCAATTGTTTCTCATCCTCAGGATTCCTGTAAGGAGTGCAGTGAAGGTCTGCATAGAGTGCATTGACAGAGTTCTGAGATTTATCTCAGAAAATCTTAGGAGGGATATCGTTGTTTTGATACCAGTTGGAGTGCAGGTATCACACAGAGTCATGCAAGGTGTGCATCGATGAGTTGAAGACCTAGACTTTTCCAATCGAGGAGAAAGGTTGAATAACTATTGTTGCAAAGGAGTGCAAAGAGTTGAAGAGTGAAATAACCAGGGGTTATCGTGAATGTTGTAAGGTGTGCGTGTAGGGATTCCTTAGATTCTAGGAGTTACAGCATGAGTCCAAATTCAGAAGGGTTAGAACCTTTGAAGTGTTCAAAGGAAGAACAAGGTCCGGAGTCACCTTGAAAATTTAATATCAGAAGGAAAGATGCCAAGGTATTTCAGGAGTCTTTGAGAAATTTGAATGGACGGTTGAAATTCTCAGAGGGAGAATCACAAAGTTCCATGGGCCGTTGGATCCTGATGTAGACACACCTACATCGACAGGTTCTGCTCAACCTCATGGTCTAAGGATTGCTAGTAATATCCCTTTGAGTCTAATTGACTCCTTCATTCCCTGTGGAAAACTTCCACACACAAGTATTTATCCACATGTCCTTCTTAGAAGCTACACCTGTGCGAATAAGCACTAAGCACCAACTCTTACCCACGTGACTAGCTGACATAACCACAATCTTCACCTGAAAAGTATCTCAGTTTTCACGACTTCACGATCACTGATGTGAGTCCCTCTAACTCATAAATCCTTGAAACCCTGAAAGGCTAAAGGGTCCTTTGACTCCTCCCTTGACTTTACTTAATGTGACCTCTGTCTGAAACCTGGGGCCCAAATATTTCGGAACTTCATAATTTCTTTTATTGGCGATTCAAAATGCAAAAAAACCCTTCGTTGGTGGCCGAAATCACGGTGATTCCTCATCATGATTAATCGCTCTGAACTCCCTGTGATCTGATAGTCCTGATTCTATCGGGACGTCTCAAATCGGGAGTTCGCAAATCTTGACTTCGAGTCACAACATATTCCATGCCCGACTTCTAAAATGAAGAATTTAAGCATGAGAACGATGACCCTCCTTGATCCGGATCCAACAATGACTATCCCTCCTGAACTTACGAGTGCTGAAAGACACTCAGCCTTAATATTCCCGCCGATCTGCAAGATCCAACGACCCACAGAACTTTGCGATTCTCCCTTTGAGAATTTCAGCCATCTGTTCAAATTCCTCAAAGACTCCTGAAATACCTTGGCATCTTTCCTTCTGATTCTAACTTCTAGGAGGTGACTCTGGACCTCATTATTCCTTTGAACACTTCAAAGGTTCTAACCCTTATAAATTTGGACTCTCACTGTAACTCTTCGAATCTAAGGAATCCTTGCACTCACACCTTGTGATATTCATGATAACCCCCAGTTATTTCACTCTTTAACTCTGTGCACTCCTTTGCGACAATAGTTCTTCAACCTTTTTCCTTGGTTGGAAAATTATAAGACTTCAACTCGTCGGTGCACACCTTGCATGGCTCTATGAGATACCTACACTCCAACTGGTATGAGAACAATGATATCCCTCCTAAACGTTTCTAAGATAACACTCAAAACTCTGTCAATGCACTCTATGCGGACATTCACTACACTCGTTATAGGAATCCTCGGGATGAGAAACAATTGAAACTCATACTTCTCCTCTCACATACTTCATACATTGAACATGAAATCAAGAGCGTACATAGACATATCATTGAAACAAATGCATAATAGAGAACATAAGAAAAACTATAAACATACCATTAAAATAGATGTAAACAACAACCATGACAACACCATGAAATGGTTTCAAAGCATTGTTATATTAACTCTAATGCTCCTGTACATGGTTCAATAGCAACACCTATCTTCTTATACAGTCCTACAATCTTTGTTCTTGTCTATGCTCTTTCTCTCTATAGCTCTACAACTTACAATGAGAATTATTCAACAATACATATGAGGTTGTCTTTTATGATTTTTCCCTCTTACAGATCTAAGCTATCTAATCGAAATAAAAGCTACAACTACTTTACATTCATTACAATTAAATGCCTCCATATTCGACAAATGAGAGAAACACTCAAGATCTTCTTTACAATCTTGAAACATAAATGCAAATACGTTCTCCTAACTATTACATTAATGTTCCTTCATTCAAATTCAAAATGTCTCAAAATATGCGTTGGTGCAATTCCAATTGTATTTGCCTTTGCACTTTTTCTACGGGCTCACTTGCGATGCTCCTACATAAGAGATCCTATTGGGGAAAGGTAACATGAGGATTGTTAATGTAGACCTATCATCCCTCAGGCCGAGATCCTCTCACAGGATCATTATTTATCTCCCTCGAGCCGAATCGGCTCTTTAGATTCCCTGCTGGAATCACAAATTATCGATCCATAGGTCCTTTCGGAAGCTCCCCTACATGAACAGCACTAGGCACAAGCTCCACTTCTCTGTGAGACCACAACGCTATGACCAAGGGCCTAATTCCAAAGGTGCTTGTTGCAACTCGCAATCTCGCGAGCTCGCTAGTTGAACTCCCGACACTTCCTTCTCAATCCTGCGATACCTGAGATCACGAAATGGGTATAGCTCCTCTTTTTTCAGCACCTTCCATGCGTGACCATCGGCTAAGCTTAATGCTAGCTCCTCTCTCTATTCCCCACTACGTGATTTCAAGGGTTGAACTCTTGTTCCCTCCTTGTGCGATCCTCTGAGACTTAAAAGTCAGCAAAGGTTGACCTTCCTTTCGCACTTCTCGCAACTCGCCACTTCACAAGTTGTAGCATCCAATCTTGGCACCTCCTCTTCGTGAACCTCCGAGAAGCTATATTTAATTTCCCTCTCTCATTCTTGCTACTCGCAACCTCGCAAGTTTCAATTTCGAGCTCTCATTCTTTTATCTCGCGAATCCCCGAGACACGAGAAGTCAATGGAGTATTGACTCCTTCCTCCAGGTGATGCGTGTTCACCTGCCAATCACATGAGCCCCACCTTGTGGTTTTTCCATGTGTCTACACTCGTGCCTCGGCTCTCGGCACTTTGAAACTTTTGATGTCGAGACGAGGTCCTCTCAACCTCCGAACCTCCAAATACGCGAAACGCGCGATCGGACTCTGATCCAATGGTCCTCCCTTGACCCGGATCTAGTGGATGTCTCCTCTCCTCATGACTTCACGACTTCGCAACTTGGAGCACCCAGCTCTTGGGCCCTCACCCTGCAAACTTTTGAGTTCGTGAGACCCGAATCCTGGATCTCTTCAACACTTCACCAGCTCCGCGATTATTGCCACCTGTCCTCCTCAAATGGACGGTTGCGATTCTCTCACGAATTCGCCACTCGTGACTTGAAGCACCCAAATCTTGGGCTTTCACCTTGCAAACCTCCGAGTTCGCGAGATCCCTAGATCTCTACCACCTGTCCTCTTCAAATCGACGGTCGAAATCTTCTCGCGACTTCACCACTCATGAAGTCAAGGACCTCCTTCTCTGAACCATGATGTCTGAATCCCTTATATGGGTGATCTCACGACACGTGTTCTCTCCTAGATGAATGGTTCAGATCTAATCTCACCTCTTCGGAATTTCTGATGTCGAGTGCCCAGACTTTCGTCCTCCGGACTCTCGAACTCCCAAACGTTGATATCCCAATCTCCAACCTTTTCGGGACTTTCACTCTGTTGCTCTATGCGTAAGGTCTAACACTCGTGCAACTCTCGATAGATCTAATGGTTGTCAGGTTCTTCACTCAAGATCTGATGGTTCAGATCATTTCTCCTGTGCACTCCTCCTGTATTGCCTCCTGGACATGGAAACCTTCAATGGTCCAGATCTTTTCGGTTGATCCGATGGCAGATATTGCTCCTGCTGAGCCTTGGCACTTTTCTTCCACAATTGGAAGAATTTCAAATGCTCAAAGGCCTCGACCTTTGTTCTCCTTTTCCTGTGAGCTCTGCAACTTGAGTCCTCGCCTGCATGTATAAAACCGCTACTTCTCCCGAGCTTAGCTCCCGAATCCTTAAAGGATTCTAACTTCTACACTCTTGCAGAGTCTTTGCACACACAAAGGTGGTATCCCTTCTGAGCTTCTCTAAGACTCAGACCTTTAAGGAAAATAATTCCTTCTTCCTTCTCCCTCAGATGGAGAAACATGATGCCCTCCTAGCGTGCTCTTTTCTCAAGCAACTTATTGTTCAGTCTTTCAGGGTGTTCAACAACCCTGCAAAGATCCTTCTATGGAATCTTCTTCAATCTTTGAACTCAAAGAGTTCCTTCTGTGCACTCTAGCACTTACTCAATGCCATCCTGGTAGAGTATCAAGAATCCTCAGATGATTCTTTCTTCTAATGAACTCACAGCAGGGTTCTTCCTCTGTGCACTCCTTGCAGTGGCTCAATGACCACCTGGTAGAGCTTTATAGAACTCCTCAGAGATTATGTCTTCTTTTGAACTCACAATAGAGTTCCTCTATGCACTGCCTTGCACCTGCTCAATGCCCACCTAGAAGAGCTTTATAGAACTCCTCAGAGATTCTGTCTGCAACTATGTCTTGCTACAAAGCCTTGCCTCCTGACGTCTTCAACAACCTCCATGGTATTTTCCTGAGTTAATGACTTTAGCTTCTGTTCCTACCTAGCTCATCCTTGTCTGAATCCGCAAAATTCAGAAATGCATCTATGCACTGGTATTCAGAGACCGCAGTACTCTGTCACACCCTCCTAGCATGAAACTACAAAGAACCTTTCAAGCCTGAAAATCAAAAAACTCCCCACAAATGTCTAGCATACATCTACAGCATAAAAGAACACAATGAAGCATCCACATAACATAAAAAAAATGCAGGAAAATCTGCTCTGGTTTATATTAATGTAAATGCCTCTTTACAAAGATGTCCCTGAGCTTACACTTTAACAGAGTCTCAGATCTTTCTCTTATGCTCTCTCAACTTACTCTAACTTCCTCCTTCTCTCCAAATGAGATCAAAATTGATCTTTTACATGAGGGGGATCTTTGAGCTCTTCCCTCCAAACTACCTACCCTATTCAATTACATTGAATGGGCTGTCTAGTTCGCAATCGGGATCTAGATCTCAACCTTCAAAAAATTAAAGGCCTATCTACTCTACACCTGTGAAAAGCACAGCTTCACGACTCACCAGCCTAAGACATTAAATTACATTCAAATTCAAATTTGAAGACGAGGGTTGCGCCTCTCTTCATTTTTGAATGCATGCGCTGATGTGGCTGGATGGATGGCGTGGAGAGATTCTCTTGCATCATACTCCTCAGCCGCAAAATTCATGAGCTCCTGCTCATGAGCTTCCCATCTCAGCTGTTGAAATCCTCCTGGATCCCAAACAAATTTCTGGAGCTATTCATCTACTCCATCTCCCTGCTGTTGTTGCTTCTGTGCCGCTGCTTCTTCTTATACTTCTCTTCTCAGCTTCTCCTCACTGGAAATCTCTGCTGACCTGATCATCAACTCTCTGATCTTCTTGATCACTTCATCCAGTTGCTCCAATGGTTGGCTCTACTTTTGTAGTCTCCTCAGCTGTAAATTTTTTTTGCAATTGGGAAGATCACCATGATCTCCCATGCCATCCTCATCTTCTTCCTCTATGGCACTAAGTGTCCACTCTGCTGTAGACTTCATCTCTGCAATTTCCCCTTGACTGAACTGTTGTTTAGTCACCTTCTCTTATAGCTCAACTTCTGCCAATTCTCCTATTGGTTCTAGATTGTTCAGCCAATCCTCTAGCATCTCCAGCTCCATCTCCCATGGAGTCAGAAATCTATCTGCTTGCTCTTTGGCTTCTTCTACTATTAGCTTCAGTGCTGCAACTTCCTCATCTTTCTAGATAAAAGCATTGAGCCACTCCTCATAATGCTCATTCTTTTCTTCCTCTTTTGCTTGGGCAGTCTAAAATACCTGCTCCAATTCTTTGTTGAAAGTCTCAGCTAGTTGTCCTGCTTCTACTATTGCTGCATTTGCAGCACAGATTTTTACCTCCCCTTGGGAAAATGGTAGGAATGTTTCGATTCCCCCAATCATCAGAAGATTTCTCTAATATTCCTCCTCTGTCAGCTGCATCTACTGATCTAAACTCACCTTTGAGTTTATGAGACCCTCAGATAGTCTCATCTTCTTATCCCTACCCACCTGGAAAATTGGGATTTTTCTGTTGCCCCCCTGGAAGTCTATGGAATCAACTGATCCCATCTTTTTTCCCTTTCCCACCTAGAAGTCTATGAGATCCCGCAGCGATCTAATTCATTTCTCACCTGGAATTGTGAAATTCCATGGCTGTCCTCATGACAGTTTGTGAGATCCTCAACTGATATCAACTCTTTTCCCACCTGGCAATCGGGAATTTCCTCTCTGCCCTCCTAGCAGTGCTTGAGATCTTTATCCAATCCCTTTTCATCCTCGGCATCGCTAATATTTCTCCCAGTCTCTAGCTCACATACCTAAACCCTTTTCTTTGGTCTGTTGAGGCTTTCAGCAGGCCTCAACCACCATTTCAACAACTTACACTATCTTTTGACCATCAACTTTGGGCTTTTCTTTCTAGCGTATCTTCGGCCTTCAGTAGCCATATCGTTGTCCCTGTCTGTTCTCCTGGAAAACCTGCTGCTGTCACTCTGCACTCCTGAGTGTTTCAACTTCATCCACATTCTTCCTGNCTCATAGGATCATTCTTTATCTCCCTCAAGCCGAATCAACTCTTTAGATTCCTTGCTGGAATCACAAATTATTGGTCCACAGGTCCTTTTGGAAGCTCCCCTGCATGAACAAAACTAGGCATGAGCTCCACTTCTCCGTGCAACCACAACGCTATGAGAAAGGGCCTAATTCCAAAGGCGCTTGTCGCAACTCGCAATCTCACGAGTTCGCGAGTTGAAGATACTGACTCTTCCTTCTCAATCTTGCAATACCTGAGATCACGAAATGGGTATAGCTCCTCTTTTGTCAGCGCCTTCCGTGTGTGACCACCGGCTAAGCTTAATGCTAGCTCCTCTCACTATTCGCCGCTTCGTGAGTTCAAGAGTTGAACTCTCATTCGCTCCTTGTGTGATCCTCCAAGACTTAAAAGTTAGCGAAGGTTGAACTTCCTTTCGCACTTCTCGCAACTTGCCACTTCATGAGTTGTAGCATCCAATCTTGGTACCTCCTCTTCACGAACCCCCAAGAAGCGATATTTAATTTCCCTCTTGGGTTCTCGCTACTCGCGACCTCGCAAGTTTCAATGTTGAGCTCTCATGCTCTTATCTCACGAATCCCCGAGATGCAAGAATTCAATGGAGTATTGAATCCTTCCTCCAGGAAGTGCATGTTCACCCACCAATCATGTGGGCCCCACCTTGTGGTTCTGCCACGTGTCCACACTCGTGCGTCATTTCTTGGCACTTCACAACTTCTGATGTCGAGACGAGGTCCTCTCAACCTCCAAACCTATGAATACACGAAACGCGCGATGAGACTCTAATCCAATAGTCCTCCCTTGACCCGGATCTAGCAGTTGTCTCTGCTCCTCGTGACTTCGCAACTTCGCGACTTGGAGCACCCAACTCTTGGGTCCTCACCCTACAAACTTTCGAGTTTGCAAGACCCGAATCTTGGATCTCTTCGACACTTTGTTGACTCCGCGATTGTTGCCACCTGTCCTCCTCAGATGGACGATTGCGATTCTCTCGCGACTTCATGACTCGCGACTTGGAGCACCCAAATCCTGGGCTCTCACCTTGCAAACCTCCGAGTTCGCGAGATCCCTAGTTATCTACCACCTATACTCTTCGAATGGACAATCTCGATCTTCTCATGACTTCGGCACTCTTGAAGTCAAGAACTTCCTTCTCTGAACCCTGATGTCTGAATCCCTGATATGGGCGATCTCGTGACATGTGTCTGCTCCGAGACAAACCATTCAGATCTAATCTTGCCTCTTCGGGACTTCTGATGTTGAGTGCTCGTACTTTCATCCTCTAGACTCCTGAACTACCGAACGTCGATATCCCGATCTCCATCCTTTTCGAGACTTTCACTCTGTTTCTCTCTGTGTGAGGTCTAACCCTTGCTCAACTCTCAACGAATCTAACAGTTGTCAGGTTCTTCACTCAAGACCTGATGGTTCAGATCATTTCTCCTGAGCGCTCCTCATGTATTTCCTCCTAGACGTGGAAACCTTCAACGGTCCAGATCTTTTCGGCTGATCTGACGGCAGCTATTTCTCCTGCTGATCCTTGGCGCTTTTCTTCTAGACTTGGAAGAATTCAAAATGCTCAAAGGACTTGTCCTTCATTCTCCTTTGCATGTGAGCTCTGCAACTTCAGTCATCAACTACGCGTATAAAACCGTTGCTTCTCCCGATCTTAGCTCCCGAATCCTTGAAGGATTCTGACAATTGCGCTCCTGCAGAGTCTTCACACACACAAAGGTGCTATCCCTTCTAAGCTTCTCTAAGAATCAGACCTCTAAGGAAATTAATTCCTTCTTCCTTCTCCCTCAGATGGAGAAATATGATGCCCTCCTAGCGCTCTCTCTGCTCAAGCAACCTATTGATGAGTCTTTTAGGGTGTTCAACAACCCTGCAAAGATCCTTATATGGACTCTTCTTCAATCTCTGAACTCAAAGAGTTCCTTCTGTGCACTCTAGCACTTACTCAATGCCCTCCTGGCAGAGTATCAAGAATCCTCAAAAGATTCTTGCTTCTAATGAACTCACAGTAGAGTTCTTCCTCTGTGCACTCCTTGCACTAGCTCAATGCCCACCCGGTAGAGATTTACAGAACTCTTTAGAGATTTTGTCTTCTTCTGAACTCACAACAGAGTTCCTCTGTGCACTCCCTTGCACCTTCTCAATGCCCACTTGGAAGAGCTTTACAGAACTCCTCAGAGATTCTTTCTACAAGTGTGTCTTGCTAGACAACCTTGCCTCCTAAGGTGTTCAACAACCTCCAAGCTCTTTTCCTAAGTTATTGACTTCAGCTTATGTGCCCACCTAGCTCGTCCTTGTCTGAATCTGCAGAATTCAGAAGTGCATCTATGCACTGGTTTTCAGAGACTGCAGTACTCTATCACACCCTCCTGGCATGAAACCACAAAGAACCTTTCAAGCCTAAAAATCAAACAACTCCCTGCAAATGTCTAGCATACATCTACAGCATAAAAGAACACAATGAAGCATCCACATAACACAAAAAACATGCAGGAAAATCTTCTCTAGTTTATATTAATGTAAATGCCTCTTTACGAAGGTGTCCCTGAGCTCATACTTTAACAGAGTCTCGACTCTTTCTCTTTTGCTCTCTCGACTTACTCTAACTTCCTCCTTCTCTCCAAATGAGATCGAAATTGATCTTTTACATGAGGGGGCTCTTCGAGCTCTTCCCTTCAAACTACCTACCCTATTCAATTACATTGAATGGGTTTCCTAGTCTGCAATCAAGATCTAGATCTCAGCCTTCAAAACATTAAAGGCCTATCTACTCTACGCATGTGCAAAGCATGACTCACCAGCCTAAGACATTAAATTACATTCAGATTCAAAATTGAAGACAAGAGATGCGCTTCTCTTCATCTTTGAATTCACGCGTTGATGTGGCTAGCTGGTTGGTTGGATGACATGGAGAGAT
>JASDQU010205607.1:18669-28851 GCA_032191745.1 Picea mariana
ACATATTTGAGTTTGCTATAATTCTTGGCCAATATAGTTATTTTTACAGACTGGGGGAAACAGGGTGTTACAAAAGTGTTGGGGGTTAGCTTCATCAACCTTTGCTCAGAAGTTCAGTAGGTTGAGTCGTCTGATGGTAGTCCTCAGGGCATTTTACCATTAGTAGAATGCACTTGGTATGCAGACATTATATATTTTCTGCGATAATTAAAGCCTCCTGATGGAATAGGGAAGAGTAAGGAAAGAGATTTAAAGCTCAAAGCAGTTAGATATTTCCTTATTAACCAGGTCTTGCATTGGAGAGACCGTCTGGGAGTTCTTCTGATATGTTTAAACCCATAGGAAGCCCAAAGGGTTATGTTTGAGTTTCATGACAACCTATGTGAGGGACACCATTTTTGGAAGACTACAAGCTACAAAATTCTTAGGGATGGGCACTACTGGCCCACTTTATTCACTGATGTTTGCAGGAAAATCAGAGCTTGTATCAAATGTCAAAAGTTTTCAGAAAAGAAACAACTCAAATTCCTGCCCCTAAAACCAGTAGTAGCATCCACACCCTTTCAGCAATGGGGATTAGACTTGATTGGAGAGATTCATCCTGCTTCAAGTGGTCATCATAGGTGGATCCTAACTGCAACAAATTATTTCACCAAATGGATAGAAGCTATCCCCACCAGGAGTGCTTCACACAAGGTAATCATCAGCTTCCTGGAGGATATTATAGCAAAGTTTGGTTGCCCAGACAGGATCATTACTGATAATGTTGCTTCCTTCAAGTCTGAGCCTTTGAACAAGTTCTATGAGAAGTTTGGGATTTCACTTATTCACTCCACTCCTTATTATCCCTAAGGCAATGGACTGGAAGAGTCATCTAGCAAGAGTCTGATTAATCTCATTAAAATATTGTTGGAAGATAATAAGAAGGCCTGGGATTCAAAACTTAAATTCGCTCTATGGGATGATCGAGTGATAGCCAAGAGATCCCTAGGAACCTCCCCTTTCCAACTTGTTTATGGGACAAAAGTTGTATTTCCCACTCAACTGGGTCTACCTATAGCCAAATTCTTTCAGGATTATGAAGGAGAGCCAAACAATATGGTTAGAAGAATTCATCAACTAGTAGAAGTCCAGCAGGTCAGAGAGCAGGTGATGGACAGAAAACTTGAGCATCAACAAAGGATCAAGCATGATTTTGACAAAAAGGTCAAAAAAGAGGATTTCCAGATAGTTGGGTTGGTACTAAAATGGGACGTTCCCAAACAAGACAAGGGAAAACAAAACAAGTTTGAAGCCCTATGGATCCGACCCTTCAAAGTCTCTGAAGTATTTTCAAATAATACCTATAGGTTGCAGGATTTAGAGGGTGAGAAAGTTTTCAATGGCCCTGTGAATGCGCATTTTTTGAAGAAGTTTTTCTTTTGAACCATACGTGGCTCCTCTATATTTGTAAATATTGTTCTTATGATTTGTTTTTCTCTTTTAATAAATGACTCGATAACCCAACAACAAGGTGTTGGAACTACAAATGAGTTCTTGGCATCTCACAGGGAGCAAGCCATCCCCCATGGAGCCTAATGTTATCACATAATCATGTATGAGGGGTGTTTTACCTTTGATGAAGGAACCAGGGTGAAAAATGGTGAAGAGTGGGTCAAACACCCACTTATCCTAAGTTTGGTGGGAGCATAAGTGATTTATGTTATGCAATGCACAAATCTGGATGGCCAGATCATGCACGCTCAAATATACAGTGAAGATTTAATTCTGGACGACCCCCCCCCCCCTCCCAACTCTTCTGCCTTTAATGCGGGGGGCGGGGGGTCCGATATGATAGTTTTCTAGTGCACGGATCTGGGCATCTAGAACATCCATGCCCATATCTATAGCTAGGGATAAATTATGGAACCCCCCTCCCCACTAACGTTTTGTCATTAACATGGGGGGGGGGGTCTGATATGGGTGGTTTCTCAGTGTGCCCCCACACTAATGTGGTGTCTTCTCGTTGCATCGAGCCTCCCCCTTTTAAAGCCACTAACCACCCTCAACTCCTCCTACCATCTATCCTCCACTACACCTCTTCCTTCCCCCCATCACATCACTCGCTCTCCCCCTCGTCTCGTTGTGATACACCTATTCCTATCCCTTCCACGTCGTCCCCATCTCAACGATATGTTTTTCCCAACCAATCACATCCCACCACCATATCTCCTTTGCCTCAGTCTGATATGGGTGGTTTCTCAGTGTGCCCCCACACTAATGTGGTGTCTTCTCGTTGCATCGAGCCTCCCCCTTTTAAAGCCACTAACCACCCTCAACTCCTCCTACCATCTATCCTCCACTACACCTCTTCCTTCCCCCCATCACATCACTCGCTCTCCCCCTCGTCTCGTTGTGATACACCTATTCCTATCCCTTCCACGTCGTCCCCATCTCAACGATATGTTTTTCCCAACCAATCACATCCCACCACCATATCTCCTTTGCCTCAGTCTGATATGGGTGGTTTCTCAGTGTGCCCCCACACTAATGTGGTGTCTTCTCGTTGCATCGAGCCTCCCCCTTTTAAAGCCACTAACCACCCTCAACTCCTCCTACCATCTATCCTCCACTACACCTCTTCCTTCCCCCCATCACATCACTCGCTCTCCCCCTCGTCTCGTTGTGATACACCTATCCCTATCCCTTCCACGTCATCCCCATCTCAACGATATGTTTTTCCCAACCAATCACATCCCACCACCATATCTCCTTTGCCTCAGTGTAATCGCCCCATAGCTTCTTCCCAACCTTTGTGATTCCTCCACCTAGCTCTCACACTTCAGATTCCATGTTTTTCGCCACGCGCATTTGTCAAATCACCTCTGCCTGGCTTTCGCCCATCCACTACCTCGCATCAAATACTACGGTATTCACGACTGACCCCCACATCTTACCATGAATCCTCTAAGTGGATCCAAATGGCAGTATGAGAAGGCCTCCACATCCTGTAGGCACAGAGTTGATCGAGGCCTTCCCTGATCCCAAGGAAGTAGTATAGACCGAGGACTTCCCTGATCACCTCGCTGTTATAACTATGACTTTACCGAGTCATATCCTGGTGTCTGAAGCCCTGGTTCAAGATGAGCTTGCACTTGGAGATTTTCTTATTGCTTGTTCGCTTACTCACCCTTTACTACACCTAACGACTGAAGTTATATTGAGACCTCACCTGCCCATTCTTTTCTTGGTCCAGGATTCTGAGTTAAAATGATATGGTTCTGAGTTTATTTCCATTCAGTCACCTTTTATAAAACCAACCCGTGACATAAAATACTGATGGGTATCAAGCTTACTACTATTGCAATCTAGGAGTGAATTATGGTGCTAACAGATGGTGTGATTGTGTTTTACTGTTCTCTATTTTTCAAATTTTATTTATTTTATTTTTCAAATTAGTAACTAAATATTCTGTAGATATAAAGGAAAATTTACCTTAATAGTAAAGATTTTAGTATTTTATTAGATCTGTTGTAGTGAATTATTTCAATGGAATATCCACGAAAATTTATAGATCATATTGGTATAAGAGTAATGTTGACATTTGAATCTCTCGGAACTGAAATGAAAACTTCACGAGGATATGAATCCCTCTGTGTTTTTAGAGAGGTGGTACTCCTCTTTGGCTTATGATTTTCTTTGAATATTTTATATATATATATAAAATACAATATGGGACTCTGTCAAATGAATGAATCAAACTCTTTATGGCTCAATAAAATTTAAAATACTGAAAAATAAAAGATTTCTATATATTGATAATTTCTAAGAAATGGACCAAGAACCTCAAACAACACACAATATAGAAAATGATAAAACCCTCACATCCATCACATTTAATAAAAATTATGATCACATTCAAATAAAAGAAAATGGTCCAATGGGACAAAAGAACTTTGAAAGAGTACTACTTCTTAAGATCAAAAGAATATTTTGAGAGATTGAATTCAAATATTCTATACTCAAAACTAATAGTTATTAAATACAATCAAAATCGATGTCGACTTAGTTCTCTGGGATTTCTAAAAAATGATAATGTTTTTTACAATGTTGAAATTTAAAGGTGTGTGTCTATTAATTGACTGGCATTGGGCCTCCCATGGACCATAAAATTATTTACAAGAAATATGATGAATAGAAGAACACTGAATGAATCATGAGCAATAGGATCTGGAAAGAAGACATAGAGGAAGTTATCCAAATTTGGTTATACTTTTCCATTGAAAGAATAAATATCACTGTATGAAATATGTTAAGGAAGAAAGTATGTAATCAATGTGGACTTAGTGTGATGGAATATTTCTCTTTCATTTGTTTTTTTGTTGAGCAGACTGGTTTGGTTTTCATTGATGTCAACCCTTGAAGCAATTCCAGTAGCAAATTTCAGTAGCCACAATGATATGCTATGTTTGAACAAGGAATAAATACATGAATATCAGTTTAGTTATAGATAATGTGTGGATAGATGGAAAGTATGCGTGATGTCGTTCCTGATGATATGTGGTACATCACAAAGTTCATCATGAATTAGGATATATGGCCTTGAGAAGTTAGAGGACCCTCATGGAACATTATAGAAGTCCCTAGAAGGCTAAAAAGAAGCCAAGTTATCTAGAAGCTCCTAGAAAGTCATCCACAATGTTGTGCCTCTTTCGTCACCTTAGTGAGAAAAATAGAAGTGCTTGCAAGCTTAGTTGGGCTTGCTAAGCAGGACAGCTACAAGGAAAAGGGTTAGAGAATGAAATATAAAAGAACAACTAAGAAATAAACTAAGAAATAAAATAACAACTAAACTAATGAGCATAGGGACATAAGGACAAAAGAAACAATAAGATCCATGTCACCAATGGTAAGGTTGATATTAGTGAAAGAAAACACCAAGAAGAAAGAGGACTATGAGTCCCTTCTTCCTCCAAAGGAGGGCTCTTGGACCCCCATAAATAAGCTCTTCTTACAACTTTGAATGAAAATGGTGAAAGAGTTCTTTGCTAATCCACTCAAGGGGTGAGATGGATTTCCCAATGCAATGGTGCTAGTATACTCTTGGTGAGAATAGAGGATTCCTCAAGAGAATAGTAGCAGCATAACTTTGCTATTGAATTCCTTAAAAAATGAAGTGCACCCATGGCCTTTTTATAGCACCTCTTTGAGGTATTGTGCAACCAGCTTGTAGTGTGTAAAGAGGCTAATTAGGGAAATTTTAGGTCTTTGACCGACCACCCATTCGGATCCAGTCCATATTTGAGTGTCAAATCAACTTGGAAGTTGAACCAGAAGTGGGTGGGAGGCCGACCACTCTCATAAATGCATCGTTCTCACATGTGCACGGCTTTTTGCGACCACAGTCGTGCATCGGGTGCATGTGCGCTTTTATTGCATTTATGTTTTGCGCATGTGCATGCGTGCCCGATGTAGTCATAGCACACTTTAATTTTTTCATTGGTTGTATAATTTTTGATCCTTTGGAAATGATTTTGTGGTAATTTTGGTCTATGGGTGACCTCATAACTGTTTGGCGATGTTGAATTCTTGTAACCATTTGTGGAGGAAATTTCAGTGATAACAGATGCCCCCTCATGGATGAGGTTAGGAGCATAAGTGTAGCCTAAGTCCATCAATGTTTCTTCTACTGAGAGTGTCATTGTAAGAGAGAGAAATAGTGGGATTGTCAAGAGTTACCCATTGGAGGGAGAAGGGAACCTGTATACCCCAACCTTCCATAAGGTGTGTAAAAATAAACTGTGTACAAATGAGGTGGGCTTGCCCCATGCTCGTGTCATGTAACTCAAAAAAGGAATGATGTGTTGATGTAGACAACTGTAGCGCCCTCGAGGGTGGTTGTGATAAAGTTAGAAGACAATTATGCAGAGGAACATACTCTGAATAGTAGGCAGTGACATTTGTAAGAAATATCACGGATTCTATGGGCATTGATAGCCTAGCCAAGTTTAGAGGTATTTGACAAATATAAGAAATAACTGCAATAGTCAAAAAGTAAGACCCACCGTAATATGACAAAGTGTTGAATTCGAATGTTACGGGGGTCAACGACAGCAGGGAGAAATTGTGGTTCTCCCTATGTCGTATGAGATCTCTCATTGGAAAAGTAATGAAAGTCAAGATACTGTCGCCCTTCTGGAAAATTGTGCAGATGTCGAAAAAAGGGGGACACGACTCCCTAAAGAAAAGGGATTTGTGAAGTCTACTAGGTGAGGTTAGAAACTGGAGGAGGTACATGTTCGAAGTCAAGATGTATGAAGAATCAAGACTGCCCTTTTTTGGGGGTATATGCGAAGGATATGTGGCTGCAACCGTGAAACTAAATTGAGTGTCAGGGGGACAACAAGATGTGGGATAAGTTGTGCCAGAGGCGGGACAGAGTGAAAAAACTTAGAGGGAAGAGGTAAGTGGCCGGTAGGATAATCAGAGTATATGGACGATGTTAACAAGGATAGATGATAACGGGTGCCCCAACCAAGGGCGACATGGGTTTAATTTTCCAAAAAAGGGAAGAAGGTAGCCAAAGGTGACGACAAAAAGGTAATGTAAATGCTAGAAACAAAGGCTTTTTACAATGTACCAAATAAATAAAGAATAATTTGGGATGAGTGTACAAATACAGAAATGGATGTCCGATGTAATATGGTTGGCCTGGGTAGGGCACAATTTTCTTGGAGAACCGGTGGAGGGTGGGGGCCCCATGGGTGAGTTTTTGTATGAGGTAGGTGAAATGAAGGGAAATTTGCAAAGGGGAAAACTGATTGTGGATGAAATGGAGGGTTCATGATACTACGGAGGTGCAGTCAAAAATAGAACCTTGAAGAGATAATCTAGGGGTCTGGTGGGAAATCTAGCAAAATGAGTAGGAGTATGTGGTTGATTCACGACATGATGTAAGACTATCGGGACTCCCATCCCTAAAGGGTTTGATAAATAGCATGAGTGTCAAAGTGCAAAAGGGTTCTATGAATGAGACAACTCATGCAGGGGAGAGTGCTACTGGGTGACAGTACCTAAGATGCAAATGGAGATGTTGGTACTGTAGAGCCGGAGACGGAGATCCTATAGGTAAATTTCAGAGGGTGTGACTGGAGATGCAATTGAGATTAAGAGGGAATGATTACATTCCAGTTCTGATTATATACTTGAAGGGGTTGCATTGATGTATGATGACCAAGTACCTACACACATGAAAACCAAATACCCGACATGAACAATATTTGAAGAGAATCGAACATATGAGCATTTATTTGATAATTTTGAACATGAGCATGCATACCTAGATGGGGTATGAAAAAATGGTGTCCCAGGGGCTAAGGATGAAAAGTGGATCGGGGATTGTCTTGATGTAGATAATGGGATGTTGATCCCGTGGCTAAAGACGGATCGAAGAACGGACACCCGAAGCTCCTGGAATGGTGATTGGAAGTTTCATGGAAAGGCCTATATATAGCTGTAGGGCCCACATTGCCACCTCATTTGTACTTGCTGCCAGAGTGACTGGATGAGAGGTATTCAAAGGAGATTTGGATATTCTGGGAGAGCGAGGCAGTTGATTCAGGATTAGCGAGCTTCAAGTTAGTAGTATGATCATCCTGCATAGAATTAAGTTTTCCATTTCTAGGTAGGGGTTGTACGGAGGGATGTACAGGGGTTTTATTGGTGTGGGCCCCCAAGTGTGCAGGCGATCTGGAAATAGGCGCGCATGAGTGTGTGCCTATTACCTGAATAACCACACATGGGGGTGCATGTAGGGGGGACAAAGGCACGCATGATATGCGCACCTGTTTCTTACACAGGCGTACATGGATGCGTGACTGGGTAGTTGACAAGCGTGCTTTGATGCACGCCTGTGTCTGTGATAGGAGCGCATGGAGGTGCCCCTATAGGGTGAGAAGGCATGCACACATGCGCGCCTATGGGATGGACAGGCATGCCTATGTACACACCTGTGAAATGGAAAAACACGCATATGTGCATGCCTATGGGGTGAACAAGTGCGCATATATGTGCGCCTATGGGTTAAATAGTTGCGCCTTGGGGGAAAGGTTGATGGGTGTAAAACTTATCTTTTTAATGGTTTTTATGGTCAAGATGGCTGACCTAGGACTATTTTATGTGGCTGTAGGTGATCATTTTGCATGATGCCGGTCAGTTTGCAAGAGCGAGATTGGTCCCAACTAAGGGATGTCGTGGTGATTGAGGAGCCAGGGGTTCGTGCTACTTTGGCAGCCTGTGGGCTGCTAAAGGTTTTTGAGTGCCCATTTATACGAGCACAAGAGTATCTCCTATAGTTTCTTCTCTGGATGTGGAGTCCAAACCTGCATTGTTTTATGGTGCGGGGAGAGCAGATTGCCTTCACTGCGGTGGAGGATATATATTTTTTGACTAGGCTCCTGTTTCGGGGAAGGCCCCTACTGGTGGAGCCGGTGTTACCTGTGGATGTGGCGTTAGGGACATTGGGCTGGAGGTACTGTTCCAAGGTGAACTTTATATTCGGCTCTGTCGTGAGCATCGGGGCAATAGATGCTCTAGTGCATCGTTGTATAGCGGATCAGTGTTGGTCAGTTGAGTATTATGGGGAGGGTATTGGCCGGTGAGAATTTTTCCTGGGGGCTTACACTGCATACCAGGATGGTAGGGCAGCTGGATGGATGTCGGTCCACCAACATAGGGGACTTTGACTTTGGGTCTATCTTGGTGGCCTAGTTTTTGGAGAGGGTTCCTATGTTGTGCCCTAGGATTTTATTAGGTGCACCTGGGGTGCAAGAGTCGTGACTAAAGTGGTGGGTGACAATTTTGGTTCGCCATGGTGGTGGTGAGGGTGGCCACTTTTTTACCGCTGAGGTGACACAGGTGTGGTGGTAGATTCCACAGGTTATACTGTAGTTTCGATATGCTGGTGTTGACTTCCTGGGTGATCCGAACATGGTGTTACATCCAGGGGAGGTATTTGATCAATGAGGTATGTTTATGAGTTTTGATATGTAGATTTTTTGAGATAGCATGACATGTGTATTTGGTATGGATTCTAATACTATCTTTTGTTTGTTTGTATGTGTAGATGTGGGACCTCGTAGGTGCGAGGTTGAGCTGTTGAGAGTGTCATCTCGCTAAGAATTGGGGAGACCACTGCGGGGAGGACTGCGGGTAGGAGAGAGACGTCAGCGTGAGGATGCTGAGGTGAGACCTACTGAGGATGAGAGAGCAGTGAGGAGACATCGATTTGATGACCCAGGTGCCGGGCCATCGCATGCTCCTCTGGCGGATGCCGGAGTAGATTATGAGGATATTCGTCACTGCCTAGAGGTGGTGCTACAGGGCATGCTTGAGGGCATGTGGTCGTGCATCCAGGATTAGGGCATCCTGGAGCAGTGTGTGGGAGTTCTGCTGCCATGGAGGGTCGTTGTGTAGCAAGAAATAGTAGCAGGTTCTGCTATGACCAGACAGTTACCTCTCGGTCTAGAGGGACCAGTAGTGGGTGGTTCTCTAGAGGCATATTGAGTGTCATTCTATGTATGTTTGTATTTTTGTATATAGGCTGGTGAGCCCATTTTGTACTGAGGTGCTTCGCTGGCCTGCGAACGTTTGTATATTTGTATGTAAACATTTTGATGGCACTGTGGACCAATTTATATATATATGAGTATACATTTTGAGATCTATGTGATGTTTACATGTGCTTTGTTAATGTTTATGATGATGTCTAATTTATATATGATGTGATAGGTTTTTGATATTCTTATGTATGTGTAGAGGTATCTTGATGTGATATATGCCAATATAACACCATGATAGCTATGTTATCTGTAATTTTATTCAATTTTCTTGGAATCTGTGTAAATGTAATGAAATCAAAATGTCGAGATAAAAGTCTAACTTGCAGGCATTTGCGAAAGAGTCAAGGATCGCAGACATGATACACATTGTTGAGTTGGAGAACGACTAGTTGAGAGTTGAGAAAGATGATAAGGTGAAGAATACAATGATGTTGGGCATTAGCGAGGAGGCCAATGATGACAATGTATTCAGCTTGGTTGTTAGTGGCTGAACCCAAACATATGTCGCTTGAATGGAGCATTTCATGTGAGGGGGTATAGAGGGCCCAAGCTGCTGAAGCAAGATTTTGTGTCCAATGGCTGG
>JASDQU010205609.1:0-15341 GCA_032191745.1 Picea mariana
GGAACGCTTATCAGGCTAAGCATCCTCGACTCAAGAATTATAGGAATGAGGTTTGGGAACTTATTGACACTTTCTTCTCAGCGTTTAATATTTCTTTCATCCCAAGAGAGGAGAACACCTTGGAAGATTCCTTGGCTACATCAACTAGCAATTTCAAAGTACCCTTGCCGCCCAAATTCAGATATGATGTAGAGGTAAAATACAGGCCCTCCATACCTGACAACGTCAAACATTGGAAGGTATTCGAGGATGATCTCGAGGTCAAGAGGTTCTTGGAGACTTTCGAGGAATATTCAGAAATGCACATTGACCAAGACGTCGTCTCAGAGGAAGAGCTCGATGGGGGTAATTTTCTGAATAAGATTGCAGAGCGTGACATTGTACAGCTGCCCAACAACCATATTCCCAGAGGACTGGTTCCTTTGGAAAGACTTTTTGATAGAAATGATGTATCGTTAAAGGGAGAAGTCTCAGAGGAGGAAGCTAGTACTATTCAATGCAACATTGGGACTGAGGGTGAGCCCAAGTATGTCAAATTGTCAAGAAGTCTGACAAAGGAGCAGAGGTGTGAATACATTCAAATTTTGAGGGAATTTGCGGATGTTTTCGCCTGGACATACGAAGACCTCAAAACATATGACATTTCTGTCATCGAGCATAAAATCCCATTAAAATAAGATGCAAAGCCGTTTAGGCAGAAGCTGAGACAGATCAATCCTATGCTGCTGCCTATCATGGAGAGGGAAGTGAAGAAGCTGCTTCAAGCTCAGATCATTGTACCACTGAGATATTCGGAGTGGGTGTCTAACTTGGTGCCAGTAAGGAAAAAGAGTGGAGAGATCCAGCTCTGTGTAGACTTCAGAAACCTAAACAGGAGCTCACGAAAAGATAATTACCCTTTACCAAAGATGGAACATATACTACAGAGGGTAACAAGAGCTTCCAGGATGTCCATGATTGATGGTTTCTTTGGCTACAATCAAGTCTCTGTTCTTCCTGAGGACAGAGAAAAGATGGCATTTACCACCCCATGGGGCACATTCATGTACACCAAGATGCCGTTTGGATTAATGAATGCAGGGGCAACGTTTCAGCGTGCCATGGACATAGCTTTTATTGGCGAAAAGGATAAATTTGTGGTCGTCTACCTGGATGACATCACAGTGTTTTCAAAATCTGATAAAGAACACCGTCGTCATCTCAGGAAGGTTTTTCTGAAATGTAGGAGTTTTGGCATTTCATTAAATCCCAAGAAGTCTTCGTTCTCCATGTAGGAGGGAAAGTTACTAGGCCACATAGTATCAGTGGAAGGAGTCAGGATTGACCCTAGCAGAGTTGAGGCAATACAAGCACTATCAATCCCAAGGTCCAAGAAGGAGGTCCAATCTTTCCTTGGTAAGATTAATTTTTTGAGGCGGTTTGTGCCTAACTTTGCTGAGGGGGTAAAGCTTATAACAACCATGTTGAGGAAAGGAAATGAAGTGAAGTGGACTTCTCAATCGCGACATTCCTTTGAGCAAGTAAAGAAAGTGCTGACTGAAGCTCCTGTGCTTATCAGTCTCGACTACTCAAGGGATTTCCTTATTTTCTCCTTTGCCTCACCTGACACGGTGGCTGCTGTTTTATTACAGAAAAGCGAGGATGGGCTAGAGCAACCTATTGCCTATTTCAGCCAAGCATTGAGGGATGCCGAAGTCAGATATGACAATATGGAGAAGCAAGCCTACACATTGGTAAAGGCCCTCAAGGGGTTTAGAATTTATGTCTTGCAATAAAAAATCTTAGCTTATGTCCCCTCAGCTGTGGTTAAAGATATTCTCATTTAGCCTCACATGGACGGGAGGAGGAGCAAATAGATAGCTAATATTCTGGAATTCGACCTGGAAATAAGGCCCACCAAATTGATAAAAGGTCAAGGATTAGCCAAGCTGTTGGCTGAAACAAACTGCCAAGCTCTGGGGGTAAGTTTCATAAACGAATGTTCAGGAATTCAGTAGGGCCGGCCGTCTGAAAGAGACCCTCAAAGGGAGCCCTTATTGGCTTGATGTCCTTGGTATAGGGACATCATATTTTTTCTGCAAGAGTTGCGGCCTCCAGACGGCCTACAAAGAAACAAAGAAAGAGCTTTGAAGCTCAAGGCAGTCAGATACTGCCTGATTGATCAAGTGTTATTCTGTAAAGATCCCCTGGGGGTTCTTTTAAAATGCATGAATTCTCAAGAGGCCAAAGTGATCATGGTTGAATTTCATAGTGGCTTGTGTGGAGGGCACCATTCCTGGAAGGCCACAGCCCACAAAATTCTCAGGGCCGGGTACTATTGGCCCACCTTGTTCGCTGATGTCCATAGAGGAGTTAGATCTTGTATCCAATGTCAAAAATTTGCAGGAAAGCAACAACTCAGGTCCTTACCGCTAAATCCTGTGGTTGTTTCAGGACCTTTTCAGCAGTGGGGCCTAGATTTCATTAGAGAAATTCACCCTGCTTCCAGTGGGCAGCACAGATGGATCTTGTCTGCTACTGATTTCTTTACCAAGTGGATCGAAGCTATCCCCACCGGGAGTTATTCCCACACAGTAATCATTGGGTTCCTGGAAGACCTCATCACAAGGTTCGGTTGCCCAAGTAAAATTGTCACTGATAACGCAGCCACTTTCGAGTCTGAGCCATTAGCCAAGTTCTGTGAGCAGTTCGAAATCAAACTGGTTGACTCCACTCCATATTATCCATAGGGAAATGGTTTAGAAGAATACTCCAACAAGAGTCTGATAAGGATCATCAAAAGATTGTTGGAAGACAACAAGAAGGCCTGGCATTCAAAACTAAAGTTTGCTCTATGGGCCGATCGAGTAGCCACGAAGAGGTCTATCGACGTCTCTCCTTTCCAATTAGTCTATGGAGCGGAGGCTATTTTCCCCTCTCATTTAGCCATTCCTGTAGCAAAGTTCCTCCAAGACCATCAGGAGGAGCCTAATGACATGATCAGAAGGATTCATCAGCTAGTGGAAGTCCAGCAGGTCAGGGAGCAGGCAATGGACAGAATTCAGGACCATTAGCAAAAAATTAAATAGGTTTTCGATAAGAAGGCCAAAAAGGAAGGATTTCAGACAGGAGACCTGGTTATGAAATGGGATGCTCCTAAGCAAGACAAGGGCAAACATGGCAAATTTGAAGCCCTGTGGATTGGGCCATTCAAAATATTTGAGGTTTTTTCAAATAACATGTATCGGCTGGAGGTCTTGGAGGGTGAAGAAATTTTTGACGGCCCAGTGAATGGGCATTTTCTTAAAAAATATTTTGTCTGAGCCATCCATGGATCCTATGTTTTGTAAATATTGTCCTTTTTGTTCTTTGTTTTACTTTTATTGTTTCAGCTTAGTAAATGACTCCATAGCCCAACAACAAGGCACTGGAACAACAAATGAGTCCTTAAACCATCGCAGGGACGAATCTATACCCCATGGAGACTAATGTTAGTAACATTTCTTGTTCGGGGCGCGAGGGGCCTTCTGGTCAGCGAATCGAATGAGAAATGCCCGAACACAACGCAGAAAGCCTCATTTCAGCCCCCCCAAGCAAGCGAGCAAGCAAAGTTTTGTCTTCAGTTGTCGAGAACCATCCACAAAGCAAATCGACGGTCATCGGGTTTTCGGGGCTGTCAAGTTGCCCGGGATTTAGCAAGAGGGGGCTCCAATGGTTCAAAGCAGACTCGGGTCGTCCAATCAAATTGGGACAGGTGTTAGCCTATCGACATATCGGGGATCGGGGTTTCGGGGAACAGGGAGCTCTCCGCTCATTTCACTTGGAAGTGCCGATCAGTGAAACGCCGAAAGTGCCTTTGGTGCCGATCCCAGGGTCTCAGCACTAGGTCATATCAAGCGAGCGAGTGAAAGGGGGACAACCCCTTTATAATAGTAAATAATATCTAGGCTGTCCATCTAAAGGATGCACGGCACGTATCTACGCCGTGTCGGTGTTCGGGAGTTTGCGCAGTAAGATCTCCTCGTCGCTTCACCTCGCGAAACCCCGAATCCCGAAGCTCCGAAAGCGCCCACAGTCGGGCCCATGGTTTTAGTGCCTGGTCATCAAGAAGGAGGTCTGGAAGAGGGGCACTTTCGTTTTCATTTGGCCAAAGGTTCCGAATTAAGTCTCAGAAGGGAGGCACTGTGCTCTGTTGACTCCAGCTCGATGTGATTTGGATCCCGATACCTGCTCATAATGGATAAAGGAGAAAGAGGGTGGGTGAAACCTCGCGTCACCCATTTATTGCAGAGTATGGAGGTCCCGACTGAAGTTTACCCAGGAGGGTCCCTTGTACCATTTCTCTTCAGGAAAGCCACGTCGAGTCTCCAACTCGCCAAAGGAACCTGCACACACCAATTCAACATTCAAAGGGCTCAGCTACCCCCTGGCGCGAGCCATGCTGAATTAAAGAGGCGTATGACAGGGGAACAAAGGACAGATTTGATTGAGGAGACGACACCCATTGAAAGTCCTGAAATGTTGATGCTAAGCAATTTTTTTTTGAGTATATAGGCTTAGTCTTTCTATTTTGTAAGGGATCGATGGTTGAGCAGAGCTCCCGGTTGTAAAATCTTGAATGAAGCATTGTGTTATGGTTATTTCTGGACTTTTGAGACTTCTTGCCCGACGAATGTCAGTTTCCTTTCATATCTTTGTTTATATTGTATTAGAGCATCTCGGAATTGGAGGATCCAGTCGAGTGTGATTGTCATAGGATGATGTAGGTTGGATCACTATGATAGTCATTCTGTTCTAATCGGCCTCTATAAACTTCTCCTCACTGAGTGACTTGGAATTGGAGGATCCAGTCAAGTTTTCCTCTCAGTTTCCCGAAGCCTTGAACCAGGAGGATCTTGCGTTCATAGTTTTTCCCCCACAGACCGTCGAAAGACCTGTTGCCTGAGGTAGTTTGTTCACTCTTCTCCTAAGTCTTCCACCTGTGCATCTTTAAATCAACCCCTTGACTGAAGTTAGATCAAGACCTCAATTGTTCCTTGCGTGCCAGACCCAGTCTATGAATTTGAGTGATACCTCCCTCAGTTTTTACCCATCTGATCATCCCATTTATCAAACTGTGACACAAAAAATGATGGGCGTTGGGCTCTGCTTCTGCAAGCAATCCAGGAGTGACTTACAGCGCTAACATTTCTAGCACCGTTGTCGTGGATGAAATTGAATATTTTCCCTGGGTAGAATGACATTGAGCCTCTGAATCTGAAGGTGCATCGGATGAACAAAGCCTTTCAATATTGCTAATATGCAGCTGGCGACTCCATTGTGATGACTCCACTGTGGCAGACCTGCCTTGTTAATTGTGGCTTTCAGAGGTAGGCATACGCGGTCTCATCCACAACTGCCTCTAGCTACACCTGAAACAGATCCGGAGGTGGTCCTTAGAAAGGGAAAGACCTCTGAAGAAGAAGCGTCCATCACCGAACCAGGTAATCCACCATATCCTTCTGTGGGAGCTCCTTTTTCTCCTCCTCAGTTTTTTGACAGGCCTATTTCTGCAGTTCCCCGTTTCCTAAATTTTGGGAGTGTTCCTATTGATTTTTCCTCTCCTGGTCTGGGACCGGAGGGACAAGACCTTGTCACTCCTCTCTCCCTTGAAGTTGTACCCTGGCATAGACCCAGGGCTGTAGAATATTTTCCTATGCCTAGCTTAACCACTCCTGTGCAAAGAGGAGCACCCGCTGACTTGAGCTCGTTAGCCTTCTCCTTAAATCCCCTCTTATTTCCCACCCCACTTCGAGACTCATTCTCAGTAACCCCTTTGCGAACTCCTTCTCCTCCAATTTATCCTCCAACTAATATTCCTATGGTTGGTGCTAATCCCCCTCTGAATAGAATGGACGCCATAGTTGCTGCTAGGTATGCTCCCTTGATCTTACCTTATCCCATGAATCCTTTCCCTACTGGAGATTACTTGAAATATATACCCAAGTTCACTGGGGAAGGGGACATAACTGCGGAAGAACACCTAGCTGCTTTCTATAGTTATGCAGACAACCTAAACATTGGAGAGGAAGATGTCTGGATGAGGGTTTTTGTCCAGAGCCTGGATGGTGAGGTAAGGAAATGGTTTAGAGGATTAGCTCCCAGATTTATTGTTGGAATTGAAGCCCTGGACAATGCTTTCTTGAGGTAGTGGGAGATAAAAAGGATTTCATGTGTTATATGACCGAGTTCGGGTCTTTGAAGAAGATGGAAGGAAAATCTGTCTCTGACTTCTCCAAAAGATTCAATAAGATGTACAATAATATCCCTGATGAAATAAAGCCATCAGAAGCCTCGGCCAAGATGTCCTATGCTAGTGCATTTGGCCTCGATTTCTGTCTTTTATTGAGAGAAAGAAGAGCTGCCTCCTTATCTCAAATGCAAGACGCAACCATAGAAGTGGAATCCAATGTATTAGCAACCGACAAACTGAGGAACAAGGCTGACGCGGGCAACAAGAAGGGAAGAGCCACAGCCTCAACCTCTGGCCCATCAGTACCCCACCCTCACGTGGATGAAATAACCAATATGGTGAAGTCTCTATCCGCAGAGATGGAAAGAATGAAGGTGGAGAGGAGGCATGCATACAAGGGCCCTCAGAATGCCAAAAACAAAGGATGTTTTAGGAGGCCAAACAATATTACTCCCCCGATTATGCAAAGAGACAGAGACGACCAGAAAATTCAGGCCCCTTTTCAAAATAATTTTGTGGCCGAGGAAGAAGAAGGGGAAACAGATGAGCTGGATCCTGAAATCCATTGCTTCGGAGACACTCCTCCTTTTCCTCATCTCACCCAATCAGCATACGAGGAGTCCCTCATGGACAGTCAGCTAAATGAACTGAGCAAAGGTGACAAGGCTTGTGGCAACCAAGGCAGATATAATTTGAGGTCTAAGAAGAGGACAACAACACCTGATATTACTAAGTGGGGAGCAGAGAAGCCTGCTAATGAAATGGCGGATAGTCATAGAGGTAAGAAGCACCAACCCCTCTCTCCCATAGTCCAGAGCCATGCTCCCGAAATCAGAGAAATTCTCGAAAGGACCATAGGTGTACTAACAGGAGAGGAATATTCCATCTAAAACCTCTTTAACATCTCTTTCAAATACTGTTATTGAGAGATAAATATCCTTCCAGAACTCTGGTTGATTTGTAAACCAAGAAAATATGACAGTTCTCCTATCATGGACATCTCAAACTCAGTTTTCATTGAATTAGAAAACCACTAAACTGAAGGGTCATTAGTGAATCCAAAAATAATGTCATCTACATAAACCAAAACAACTAATAAATCAACACCTTTAGACTTAATGTATATATTACTGTCAACAATACCTTTCTTGAACCTTTTGTCTTGTAGAAATTTGTCCAGTCTATGATACCATGCTCGTGGTGCCTGTTTCAGTCTATATAATGCCTTTTTAAATTTACAAACATAGTAAAGATTATCTTTTAGTGAAAATCCTTCAGGTTGCTCCACATATACATCTTCTTCTAGATCTCCATTAAGAAATGATGACTTAACATCCATCTTATATACTTTAAATTTCTTATGACAGGCATAGGCAAGAAACATTCTGATGGCTTCCAATCTTGCCACTGGTGCAAAGGTTTAATCAAAATCCTGTCCTTCAACTTGTGCATACCCATTACAGACCAATCTAGATTTATTCCTAACAATTTGTCATTGTTCATTAATTTTGTTCTTAAGCACTCATTTGGAGCCAATTACATTCTTATCTGTAGGTCTAGGAACAAGCTCCCAAGTATTGTTCTTCTCAATCTGATCTAGTTCCTCATTCATTGATTTTAACCAATTTACATCTTTACTGGCTTCATCAAAGTTCTTGGGTTCCACCATGGATATGAAGGCTATATGTGATGGATCGGTGTCTTTGATTATCCTTCTCCTAGTTTGTGCACCTTTGTCTTTCTCACCAATTATCTGACTTGCAGGATGATTCTTTTGAGTAATTATGGAGGAAGGATTTGATGTTGTCTGCTGATTTGAGTATGCCTGAGTATTTGTATCTTCATCTGAATCAGAGTCTTATTTTTTTGATTCTTGGACCTGTTCATTTTCAACTTCAACTATATCCTCTGTTGTTGATTCAATATTTCTCACCTCTCTTACTGGGACTCCTTCATCAACTTTTATGTTAATGCAATCAACCAATTTATGCATCCTCTTATTATAGCATCTGTATCCTTTACTGTTTGTAGCATACCCTAAGAAGATTCCTTCATCAGCCTTGTCATCATATTTGCCAAGATTTTCATTATTATTCTTTACGTAACACTTACTCCCAAAGACTTTGATGTGTTTTATTGAAGCAGGTCTTCGATACCATAGTTCATAAGGTGTCTTGTCACTGTGTGGTCTGAGGTGAGATTTGTTAAGAATATGGATTTTTGTGTGTATTGTTTCTACCCAGTAGGTTTGACCAATGTTCTTCTCATTCATCCTTGACCTGGCCATTTGCTGAACTTTTCTATTTTGCCTCTCAACTAATCCATTTTGCTGTGGAGTTCCTGGGATTGTGTATTCTCTCTTGATCCCATGTTTGTCACAAATTTCCTTGAAATCACTTGACATAAATTCTCCTCCTCTATTTGATCATACAACCTTTAATCTGTTGTCTATTTGATTCTCAGTTAAAGCCTTAAATATTTTAAATTTCTCAAATGCTTCATCTTTTTCTTTGAGAAAAGCAACCCAAGTGAGTTTGAAGTAATCATCAACGATCAGTATGGAGTAGTTTTCCTTCCCTGTGCCTTCCTGTCTTGATGGTCCACATAAATCCATATGAACTAATTGGAGTGGTTTCTCTGTTGAAGTGGAGATCTTGGATTTAAACCGTGTCCTAGTTAGCTTTCCTACTTGGCAAGGTTTACACACATAATCTTGTGGCTTTGATATTATTGGAAGATATTTTATTGCCTCAAGATTTTTGATCTTGATTAAGTGGTCAAAGTTTAGATGCCCAATTCTCCTATTCCATAACCATATTTCATCATGTTTGCTTAGATGACACTCTTCTCTATCTTTTTTCAACACATATACATTATTATTTGTCCTTATACCTTTATCCACCATGTGTCCCGAGTTTACAGACTTTATCTTACAATCTTTGGAAGTGAACAACACTTCACATCCTCTGTCACACATTTGAATTACACTGAGCAAATTATGTTTCAACCCATCTACAAGCAGAACATCCTTGGCTTTTCCTTTGCCATTACTTAAACTGACCATCCATTTACCCATGATTTTACCTGGTTCATCATTTACAAAGGTCACATTTCCTGTTTTGCTTTTACTTATAGACATAAAATTATCCTTGTCTCCAGTCATGTGCTTGGAACATCCACACTCTATATACCAGGGGTCTTTTTGTTTTTGAGCTGAAAGTACTAGACCACATTTTTCACTATCTTTCTTTTTCCATGTGCTGGAATTTCTAGCTAAGGGTTTTATCCTTGGATCTGCTTTGTAATTATTCAAATGGAAGTTTATAGCTTTGTGGCTGAAGTTATGACAATTATAGCATTCAAGCTCAATGTTCAATAGGTCAAAGTGATTGGTGCAACTTTGTCTACTCATTGGCTGTTTAGTTCTATGTTGTAAAGATTGTTTGTTTCTTGATCTCCTCAGTTGCATGTATTTAAACTTAATTTGACAATTTGCAATCTTATGACCAAAATTAGAGCAGTAAAAATAGTAACCATGGAAGAAATTTTGGTACCATAAGGATGGCCTTATTCTTGGCATTTCCTGCTCCATCTTCTGATATCTTTGTTTTTTATCAGGGATCATCTTGTCTTTATTAGATTTTTGTGGCAGAGTACTCACATGGTCTGATTGTCTGCTGATTTGGAACTTGAACATATTTACTGACTCTTTGATTTCTAGTTGTTCTCTACTTGAACCAGTTACATAGCCTAAACCAGTCTTCAAAAAAGGAGATCTCTGTTTGCTTAGAATGTCATTTAGTTCTACTGAGCCTTTAATGCTTGGAAGATTTTGGATATACAATGCTTTAAACTTATCCATCACTTTTCTGTTTTTTACTACCTCTTCTTCCAAGGCTTCACATCTTGCCTTCTTTTCTGATAACTGTTGTGTCAAAATTTCCTCTATTTTCTTTGCCTCTTCTAATTCCACTTTTAGCAGGGAAAAGTCTTCATCAGGTTTTTTACAGTCTTTCTCAAATTGTATCAACAATGTTTTTTTTTTTTTTCTTCTTAAATCTGAGTCTAGCAATTTCTTCTAGAGCACTGATCAGTTCTCCTTCCAATTCAACCACAACATCTTCATCATCAACATCATTTCCTATGATTTTATTATCATAATCCTCTTTGGCCATACACATAAAGTCATTAATCTTATCTTCACAAAAGAGTCACTATCTATGTCTCTTGAAGAGTCATCATTGTTTACACAAAAACTTTTCTTTTTACCAAATCTCTTAGATTTGTAATTCTCTTCACCTTCAATGTTTTGATCCTTCTTCTTGTGTGGACACTTAGATGAAAATTGACCTATCTTTCCACAGTTAAAACATTTGAAGGGAAACTTGCCTTGGTACTTGCCCGATCCTTTCTTTAGTCTTCTCACAAATTTTGCTTCAATCTCATTAGGCTCAGAATCCACATTCTTATCTACTTTAAATGATGCTTCTCTAGAGGTGGGTTTATCTTTACCTATTCTCATTTTATAAGAAGTCAGAGTTCCTAGGAGTTGGTCAATAGACAAAGTTTTAAGATCATTCAGTTCTTCTATTGCAGAAACTTTTGGATTAAATCTATCGAGCAAAGATCTTAAAATATTGTGAACTAAAAATGAGTCTTCAATCTTCTCACCAAGACCCTTCATGACATTCACAAGCTCCTCAAATCTTAAAAAATATTTACTAACTGTTTCATCCTCATTTATCTTTAGTTGTTCAAATTTCAATCTATGTGTCTGAAGTTTGGCACCTTTTACTTTCTCATCTCCTTCATAACTGGTAATAAGTTTATCCCACGTTTCTTTGGCAGATTCAAGTTGCATGACCTTTACAAATTCAATTTTAGCAAGCCCACTCAAGATAACATTCACTGCCTTAGCATTGAAACTGAATTCTAGCTTGTCATCCTTAGAAGCTAGTACAACTGGCTTTACATAACCAGTCTCTACAACATCCCAAACATCAACACCTAAGACCATGATGTATGTTCTCACTCTAATCTTCCATAAGGAAAAAATTGTTCCATCAAACATAGGAGGCTTATTGGTTGAAGTTCCTTCATGGCTTGTCATGTTTAAGCTTAGTGATCTACCTTTAAATAAAAGGAACCCGCTCTGATACCAATTGTTGGAATTACTAAGACAACTGAGAGGGGGGGGGGGTGAATCAGTTGTTATTGTGCTTAAACAAATTTATGCCTATTAAAATATTATTAACCTTCTCCAAGTGATCATCAAGATTATGCAAGACACGAACAATAGAAATAACAAACATCAATCACACATATGATATACACAGAGATAGATATTTCATGAGGAAACCCATAAATGGACAAAACCTCTTCTTCTTCGAATGATAAGTAGTCTCTTAAGTTCTGTACATCATCTTTCTTTGAGAACCAACTCAAAATGAGGTTACAACCTCTTCATCAACAAGCTGCAACTTGCTGAGAGCACCAACTCTCTGGTTTCTCTAGCACCCACTAGAAGGAAGCACTAATTCCCTGAGTGTTCCAATACCAAATGGATGGAAGCACCAACTTCCAGTCACAAAGGAACCAACTTGTATAACAGAGAACAACGGTTCTCCCTTGCACCACCCCGTTTTTTCTGGATGCAACCAGATGGAAGCTACAACTCGTTGTGTTCAAGAACCCACTTGAAACTTTGAGGAAAACAGTCCTCACTAGCACCACCCTCCCACCCTGAAATATAAATCTTTGTTTTCTGAAGGTTATTACAGTGATACAATATTTATCAATGGCTTACTTGTCTCATCACTGTTCTGCTACACTGCTCTGCTCTGATGCATCAGTGTCTTGCTGCTGCTCGCATCTTCTTGCGCACACCCTGTTCAGCTTCTCATCAGCCTTTCATTCTTTGTGCTCCCTCTTCATTCTTTTCGCTACATCTACATTCTTTCCTTCAGATCATGCACTTCATCACATGCTACACCCATGCATCTCACACAAAAAATCATACCAACGTCTCTATTTTACATCAGTTTTTCATGCTAAGTGCTCTCTGTGATCATCATTCCAACTCTTCGTCTTCTTTGGCGGTTATGTTGTAACTGTTCATCATCAGTGCCCGTTGTCCAAAGATTCTTTGGCTTATTTGGTAGTTATCCTGAGGTTCTTTGTCTTGTCTGTTAGTCACAATTCTTTGTCTTCTTTAGCAGTTACAGTCAGTCATTTTTTTGGCTTCTTTGGCTTCTAAGCCCCTTCCTTCACGTGACCACTGGCGGTGACCATACGCCTATTCAAAAGGCGCTTCGTGATCTTGGTCTAGTGAGCAATAGCTCCCATTTTTTTTCGATATGAACTTGGGATATGAACTTCACGTGACCACACGATTACAAGCGTGTCCATAGGTGGTTTGAGGGAAACCCGCTTTTCTCCCCGCAATTCACTACAGACCTCCACATATGCCTTTGGCGATACCATGGTTTTGATTGTGGCCCGCTCACAAAAAATTAATATGCGAGCATGTTCTGACCCCACAATGTGACAGGACCCGTCGATCTCATGATATTGACAGTGCTCTTGAACAGATGGTTCAGATTTGATCTTTCATGATCTGCGGATCATATGCAACCTCCCTAAATCAATGGATGTGATTTATTTCGTGATTCGAGCTTTGGGAGTTTCAAATCTCAAACCCTACTTTCTTCCATATGCAATCTTTCGGAGTCGATGATCCATAGAAACCTGTCCTTCTCAATCGACGGCTCTGCCTCCACTCCAAAATTTTGACCTTTAAACCAAATCAAAGGTTCTGCGTCCCCTTTATTGATCAATGGTTGAGATCTCCTTCAGGTCTCCGGACTTTTGAAATCTCAAATCTCAAACTTACACTCTGGATCAGACGGCCCAGATTCACTTCGGACAATCCAACACTTGAGTTCTTCTTTGGACGATCTTACAACTAAGATTTAATTCGGACGATTCGATAGTTGGGAATGTATTTCGGCTCTCCGGACTTTACAGTTTTCAAATATCAAACTGAAACTCTCGAAGTGATTTCTCCAGAGCTTAACCTCCTCACATATTTAGACCCGAAAATAATGTTGTTCGTTGATCATGATCTTAGATCAATGACTCAATTTGTATGTGATGCAGCTTTGCCTTGGTTTATATCCAACGACCCTTCAACATTGATTATACTATCCTTCCACTTTAGAAAGATCTGACGGCTGACGAGAATTCACATAGTTAAGATCTCAGATATTTTACTGCGCTTATCCTATCCTCCCACTTAATTTGATCCGATGACTGACGGGTATTCGGATAATTGAATTCTCAACCGTTTGGCCCCGTTTACCCTATCCTTCCACTTAAATTGATCCAATGGTCATGAAGACTCTCGAAGTAGATCCATGATCAAGGATGATTGCGGAACAACAACTTGCAAGTGATTTAATTCGTCACCCAAGCTCCGCAATTTGAAGTTGTGTGTTTGTTGGTGATTCAACCATAATTGTCGATCTTTGAAGCTATAATATCTGACGGTCCTGACTAATTGCGGGATTGGAAATAACACGATATTTAATTCTCCTTTCGATCTTTTCAATCTATCCCTGTCGTTGATCTGGCGTTTGCACATCCAATGGTCACGACTTAATCCGACTTAATCGAATCATTTGTTAGATCAACCACAATCGTCGATATTTGGGTTTATGAGATCTGACGATCTAAACTGATTGTGGGATTAGAACTAGTGAGTTGTTTGATTCTAATTTTTCTCTTTGCAATTCATCCCTGTCGTTGATCTGGCTTGCAGATCTGACGGTCATGATCCTCCTCCTGAGCTACTTTGATCTCTGTATATTGTTCACTCCTCCTCCTGAGCTTATGATTTTCCTATTTTCCATCGCCGTTGTTATTCTTGCTATCAATGACAAGCACACTCTTCTTGTAAAACATGCCCATCGTCACTGTTGTTCTTGCCATCAATGACAATAACACTCTTCCTGTAAAACATGCCAACATCACAGTGTCTGAAGAAGAAGGGTTAACAAAAGACATAGATAGAGGCATCAATATAGATGCTACTAGATGAGTTTGAAGTAAAGTTTAAGAAGGAATACCCATTAGTCTCTTGGCTCTCTACCAACACCAACTCAAGGAGTGCTTGGAACTTGGATAGTGGTGCTTCTCATTATATGATGGAAGCATGAGAGCTATTCAACAATTCGATGGAGGACTTAGGGACCCATGTGGAGCTTGGTGATGATGCCAAGTATGCAATGAAAGGGAAGGGAACTATCATGTTTCATATTGAGTCAAGCAGTTCATTTAAGGCCCATGATGTGATTTGCATACCGAAACTGAGGAAATTTTTTCTCTCAGTCTCAATTATGGAGGACATGGGTTTTTTTGTTACTTTTTAGAGAGGAAAATTACTCATACGTATAGAGGGAGCTAGCCCTAACACAACAGTGAGAATTGGAGTCAGATATGGAAGGTTATATAGGTTGTTGGGAAAGCCTTTTTGTCATTCCAAGGGGACCTTAGATCTTATCAAATTAGATGTGAATGGACAGATGTCAGTGGAAAAGGATGAGGAGAAGAAGGCTTCAAAGGGAGAAAAATGTTCAGAGACTTCCAGTGTGGGAAGTCAACCTTCAAGTGGGAAGGAGGAGTTATCCCCTTCCAGTTCTGTCAAGAGACCCAGTTGTGATGCACTGACATTGAGGCATGTCGAGGAACAAGTTGAGGCTCCTAGGAGCACGGTTAGGGAGAGAAGGCCTCCAAATAAGTTTCCAAAATTTGTGGCGCTAATGAGTAGCATCATCAATTTTGAGTCTTCTAGTGTTTAAGAAGTAGTAGACTAGTAGGTTTGGAGGGATTTCATGGGGTAGGATGATGTGCAGGATATTGTGCCAGGATTGAAGCGAAAACTAGTTCCAGGTGGCTCTTCGAGAAGTACCTTCCTTGATAAGAGGGAGTGTCAATGTTTGTAGCATCGGATATGTACTTCCACACAGGTCTAAGTGTGTAGATGTGTGGAAGTCAGCCAAATCCTTCTACTTTGATACTTTACTTTAATCAAATGAATTATTAAAGTAAAGTGTTATTATTAATTAGTTGA
>JASDQU010205610.1:30376-42608 GCA_032191745.1 Picea mariana
TGCCCGCATCTGGGACACTGACATGGTTGTCCATTAAAGCTCACACTGATGCTAAAACAACACACGAGTACTGCGTCACTCCTGTCAACATAGGTGTGAAAAGAGGTAGTAACACCACAACCTCACTCCTAGCAAATAGGTGTGAACAGATGTTGTAAAATACAGCCTCACTCATGTCCACGCAGGTGTGATAAGAGGCTGTCCACAAGTGTCAAAAATCAGTTCTGCAACTGTCAACAAATCTGTCCACAAGCTGTCCACAAACTCTGTCAACATGCTGTCCAAAATCTGCCCACTAAGCTGTCTCAAAACTGTCCACTGAATGCACTAGAAATCAGCAAGTCTTTGCCACCAAGGGCTTTGATACCATGAAGAGAAACGAGGTCCTATGAGGCTGCCAAAACAGGTCTGTCTTTGACCAGATTTTTGGCTCTAAGTTTAAACTTTGTAACTGTCCTTTGCTGCTGTTTTAGGACAGCAAACAGTCAAGTACTTTCTGCTCACAGTTTTGATGGTTAAGTGTCCTTTTGAGGTGCCCTTGCAAGTGTTTTATTATCCCAATGTTAGCACATGCAATATACTCAAAACAAATAACACTGCCTCTAGATCTTTACAACTCTAAATGCTGATTTTACACTTCTAAGCATGCATGAAATTGACACATGTTTTTGGTCAACATGACCCTGGAAATCCCCCCCCCATGGGGAAAACCCAATTTGGAGTAGATGTATATAGAAGGCCTCAAAGAAAAATTTACAACACGGAAAACATAAACAGGTGAACCCGTTACAATAGCAGCCCTTCTCGGAAGCCTTGGAGTCCCTTGAAGATCTCCCTGCTAGCCTCTTGAAGCAAGGCGCCCTTTGCCTTGGTGCGCCCCTCTTGGTTTGCTAGCTTTTGGTCCTCTTCCCTTGTGCCTTTGCCTTTGCCCACTTGATCCTTTGTGAAACCCTTGCGCTCTTGCCTTGGTATGAGCACCCTCTACACAAGTGCACCCTCCTCCATGGCTTGGTGCGCTCCTCTCCTTAGTGTGCCCCTCCTCTAGAAAGACCCAAACAAATGGAAGTGCACCCTTAGCTTCCCACTAAGGTCTCCCTTCAAGCATAGCGCCCTTCCTCCTCCATGAAATCTCTCATAGACAAGGTGCGCCCTCCATGAAGATGTGTGTCTCTCCTCCTCCAAGTGCCCCCTCAAGCTAGGAATGTGCCTTAGCTCATGTGACTGCCTCCTCCTCCATGGAAGCACCTTTTTCCAAGCTATGCGCCTTCCCACACCTCAAATGGCAAACCCTCAAGCTTGTGCGCCCTCCTCTTCTCAAGAGATGCGCCCAAGTGCTCTCCTCCTTCTCCTCTCCTCTCCTCTCAAGTGAAGAATAAATCTCATATTTGCCCTATTACCTCCTTTAGCCTCTCTTTGGCCAAACCCTAAAAGATCAATGGCCTAGATCCAATCTAGCCAAGTTTAATCAATGGGTAAGATCTAATCCAAAAATCGCACTTAGGAAACCCACTTTCCTTAGTTTGCTTTATGTCCTTTAACTCACCCACAAAGTGAATTAAATGTCACTTTAATGACTTAAGTGACTTATTTCACTTTTGACTTAAATCTCGTAAGTCAAAGTGAAATTAGAATCATAAAGTAAAGTAATGAGGGTAATAGTCTCCCCCTTTGTTTTTAGAGACTCACAAACACAAGGGGACCACTTTCCAAGGTACCCAAATCTCAACAAATTTTGCATCCAAATCTGCTTCCCCTCAATGTCTGACCCTTTTCCTTCACCCTTCGCTGGGAGGATAAATTTCATCATCTGCAACACTGAAGAAAGTCCATTTATGCAATATGAGGGAGCATCAAGCCATTACACAAGGGAATTATCCAGTGTCACTTTATCTGACACATGAACAATTTCTCCATGCATATGGCCCATCATCCATCTATACTTCCTCTATCCCTTCGTTTGGCCAGTATATTATCTTCATAATTTGTTCGTTATCTCCAATGCATGCGAATACATTTTTTTGTTCTTTGTTGGAACCGATTGGAACTGATCAAGTTCTAACAAGACGACCTGTGAAAATTGGTTTTTAGAAACTCAATTGCTATCCCAATGCCACAAATAATTCAAGGATGCATTTGATCATGCTGCTTGTGTTGAAATTCAACATAAAATCACACTCTCAAGCTTACTGAACTCTTCAGAACACTCTCCTGTGTGTGCCATCACAATTTTATGTTGCCTTGTTGCAGCTAAAATGCAGAGGCACACCACCGTCTTTCATGCTGCCAAGGGATAATTATGTGGATTATGCTGCAATAGAAAAACAGTGAACACCCATCTCTTCAGTTAAAGCTGCAAATGGGTTTCACTCACATATCTTTCTCATAATAACTCAGTCCTGTGATGGAGAGAAACGACACCATAAACATTGTTATAGTTGTTGCACTAAGTCATTACTTATGCACTTTGCTCAGCTTTTTCTTTGGTGATCAGCAGCTTCTTGAATCTTCAGCAGACTTTTTCACAGAAGCTTGCAGTCTTTTGCAGGCGGCTCCTTCACACCAAACAAAACACATCACAACCTGTCCAAATGGACCAAAAAGCAGATCTGCATAAATCTGAAATAGAAGACCCAACACAGATTTTTGCTCTCAACAATTAAAACTATAGTCTGTGATGAGCATACACACAATAAAGTATGAGTGGATCACTCTTCTAACATTTCTACAAGAACAGTCCTCTCACAATTCATACAGCCACTCATATAGAAGTATAGCCATGGCTCTGATACCATGTTATGAAATTAAAGCTCCGATACCATGTTATGAAATTAAAGCTCCGATACCATGTTATAATTAAAGCTGTAATGAGCGTGAGTTATAATGGTTCAACTTAGCATAACAAATTCTCTAAAATATTTTACACAAGGAATTATCACCACAAGACTCTTAAAGATAGGCACAATCTTGGAGAGAAAAGGGCAAATCTCTTCATTCAACTCTCGCTAGAGATTCAATAATAGAATACTTCAATTCACTTCCTCTGTCAAATTATAATGGAGTGGTTGATGTCTTAATGTAGGGATTGGAGAGTGTAACTCCGAATATGCTCTCAGGACACCTAGTGCAATATCCCTTTTTCATGTAACTCCCAGATTGGTCATTATGACATTATATTTATGACAATTGTATGTGCCACTTGTGCACCTACCCAATATTCTATTTATGAACTAGGATGTTAGGAAATCAACAAAATCCTAACAAATAGGCGTAAATTCTAACATCATGGTTGACAAAAGAACATTGGTGCTAGGTTAAGGCGCAAAACTCTTATTGGTTTAGATGGTTAAGCACTCAAATTATCACTCTTTTATTATGATGTTTTGTGTAGTACTTGTTATTTTCATTTCTCACCATTAGGAATGTGCAAATGCTGCATGCTGAAAGCCAAAAGGAAATGAGCATAAGCAGRGAATAAAGTTCAATTTTTYGAATGCTGATATTTTCTTCATGTTAATTTCTTGATAGCTATATTTGTATTAGGCGTGGAGCTGGGTATGGGRATATTTCAAGTATATGTTTGTTATTGCCATTCTATCTGAAATAACTTTTTATGTAGAAATTTGAGACGAATCGAGGACATAAATTGTGCTTTGAAAGGCTCTTCATCCTGTGGATGGTGCTAACTTTATGACATGCTGTGTAATCCAGGCATGGTTTAGGGAGCTACCCACTGGTGTGCTGGACTCACTCACCCCCGAGCAAGTACTGCAGTGCAATGCAGAGGAAGAGTGTGTTGCACTTGTCAGGCTTCTCCCTCCAACACAAGTAGCCCTCTTAAATTGGGCAGTTGATTTAATGACAGATGTTGTACAAGAAGAGAAGCACAACAAAATGAATGCACGGAACATTGCAATGGTCTTTGCACCAAATATGACGCAAGTTGTTACTTCACCCTCAAATTCTATTCCTTTACTGAATATTGACTGGAAAATTTTGTGAATGATGATTTTGAAAGTGTAATGTTTCTCTTCTCTTACCAACAGATGTCAGATCCCTTGACTGCCCTTATGCATGCTGTTCAAGTGATGAACTTCCTCAAGACCTTAATTCTCAAAGCATTGAGGGAACGTGAGGAGATTGCATTAGGTCACTGGCCAACTTATTGTGCAGATTCACGTGATGAAGACGGTTACGACAGTACAACACAGACTTTGGGCAATTGTGAAGCAAAGTACAGCACAGATGATGAACGCACTAGTGGGAGTGGTGAATTTCTAATGGATGGTTATTCCCACAGTACTGAGGATGATATTGAGGATTCACGTGATTCAATCAATTTTATTGAAGAAGATTTTGTGATTCATTTTGGTGAGAAGGAAACCACAGATGATGAGGAGCTCTCTGGTGATAGCAGGGCTGGTGATTTTAGTCCAAGCAGTGGAGATAATGAAGCGAGGGAAAATATAGAAGCAAGAATACTAGAAAGATTTAACAAAGGCAATGGTTTTCAATTTAGAAAAGGACCTGGCATGTTTCATTCAGAAAGGGATCAGGATAAGGCAGGTACGAGTGAAGTGAATTCTGACAAAATTAATGGGCTTTTCAGCGACCAAAAAACAGAGAATGTTGTGGAGGATATGAAGGGAGATGTAAAGGACCATGCACAGTGCATGGTTCAGATGAACCATTCTGCAGTGAAGTCAAGAGGAAGAAGGGTTTTAAGTCCTATTGATCAGCAAATAGAAAGAGTGGAAGCGTGGTGATGAATTTGATTTTAATCGCTGTTGTTTTGCCAGATTTTTTCTGTTTGTGCACCAACTTTTGGATTTGTGGGTGGAATTTTGGGGGCAGAAGGTTTTGGAGATGTTTGAATTTATGGGTGGTTTGTTGACTGTCTTCAAGTTATTCAAGAGCAGTATTCCTTGGCCTGGGTTTTGACTTTTTTTTGACTTTGTAAATTATCTGACCACAAGTATGTTTGGGTGCATCATAGCCTTGCATGGATGTCGACATTGCTAGACTTCAAAAATATTGTCAAGGGGCGTGATTTTGTTATACACAGCGTTTGGATTAACCTGGGACTTGCTACGTTGTGATCGTTTTTGAGGTGTTAAAAGTTCTTTAACATCTCGTGATTTTACCAGCTGACTTCAGCAATTTGTATTTCCAAATCTTCTTGTAAGAAATTTTGAACTCATGTTTTATCTACAGTGCTTTTGAAGGACATTTGTTATCGTTAGGTGTCACGTATACATCTTTATGAGAGCTCCTAACTTTTGATTGTAACATATTGTTTTGTTTTATGAGGTCCTTTTGTCTTTTTTTTAAAGATCTGGCAAAGATCAGCAATCAAATAGCACTATTTTTTACTTTGGAGTTTAACACCAGCTAAGTTACTGCTAAGCAATCTTACCTAGAAGGTAACAGTGGCTTCTCTTTTTCTGGTATTTTTGAATGCTGAACTGTTATATATTTCAAACGTGATATAAATCTTGAAGTCAAATGAAAGAGAAAACATGATACAAACCTTGCTCTCAACTGGGAGAGCAGCCAATCATGTCTAGAAAGTAGCCAAGTAATGCTTGTTTTGGTTTGTCATGGCATGAAAAAGAATTGGAGGGTAATGTTGCATATTCCCCAAAAATCAAAATTTCAAATGATGAATTCTATGATTTATTTGCTGTAAGGAAGCATTTCAGAGCTTTGCTATTTTATTATTTTATTTATCTAATATCGAAACAGTGGATCATGTTGGTGGTGAAGATAGTCTCTGTGCTTATGACATCTACTACAGAATTGTTTTCCTCTCTTCTCTCACACAATAAGAAATCTTCATCTAGACGGTCATGCCTCGAGGTAAGGATCCTCATATATACTTATTGTTATGTCCGAACATCTTATATTTTTGGCAATAATAAGATTTGTTTCTTATAATTAGTGTGTGAATTCACATAACGGCTCAAGACTTTTAATATGGCACACACTCAGCATTAGTAAAGCCATTTAGATTGAGTTCACGATGCAAAAATGTTGGGAAGTTGGGGACTATCAAGGTAAGAATAAATTGAAGATACTTGAGAGCAAATTGAGACTATGAAATCTGCTTTCAAGAAGAAGATATAGGTGCATAAATTTGCATGCATAATTTGGGGCAACAGGGAAATGGAGCATACTTGTAAGTGCAGAAGTAAAGCTTCAACTATTACTAACTTGGTTGATGAAGTCAGAAGTAGAGGTTCAACTATTACTAACTTGGTTGATGAAGTCATTAACTGGATTGCAGTTTTGGAAAATATGTTAGACGGTACAATAAGAAACACATGGGCATCCATAGATAAGTCTTTGGCTGGGATGCAGTCTTGGAAAATATGTTACAGTACAATAATAAACACATGAGCATCAATTTGAATGAGAATGAATGAACAACATTGAGCTAATATGTTTTTGACAATTTGTAACTGATGCATGCGAACTAGGTGTAAATGTATAATGTTTTGGGCCATTTATTTTTAGAAAATATCCTTTTAGAAAGTTTTTAAGAGGATTGAAAGAATGTTTTGGATTAATATTATTAAATTAAAGAAAAAAGTTGTGTTGATGTTTTTGTATGTTTAATGTATGTAATTATCACTGAGCACTATTGGAGTTGTTACCCCCTCATATGTCGTGAGGGTATTTTTTATGATTTTCATTAGCATGATATCTGTTATCTCTCGTATTGTATGGGGATTTGCACGTGATTTTCATCACATAATTTAGAGATTTGCAGGGTGGCGTGATGATTTTAGCCTTCCAAAGGTTGGATTGGAATTTAGATAGAAGCTACTTCACCTTGTAACATGGACATTGGGATTGATTTTGGAAATAGTACTTTCCATTGATTGGATGGTGTCTTGGTGGAGGAGATTGATTCTCTTTGTGTCTTGGTGGAGGAGATTGATTCTCTTTGAATCATTGTCATGGCTTGGTTTTCTCATCATGGTTGCACATGCTTTGGTGGATGATTATGCGATGCTCTTTGATGCTATGTGTTTTGCTACATGATGGATATGCCTCGGTTGTGGTCATTCCATGATGAGTCTTATCGTATCGGAGGTTATTTTGTACATGGCTTAGATTGTTTGAGTCATGGATGATTGATGATGATATTTACCCCATGAGCACCTTAGCGCTTGAGATGTCTATGATGAATCTATTATGATACTTGATGCACTAGACGAGGATTTTCATACAATGCTCCCTTTATTAGAACCTATTATGATACTTGATGCATTAGACATGGACTTTCATACATAGCTCCCTTTATTACATAGCTTTACATGGTGATATGTCACGGTTTGAGAGGTTGACCTTCCACATTTGCCACACGTGACCTTATTGCTAGAGTGCTTGGCTTATTTGACATGTTTTGACTTGAAGGTTGCACTTTATGATGGATATACACTCATTGTGATTAAGTGCACACAAATTTGAAGGACTTATTAGTGATTTTGGCTCTTGGAAGGCCCATCTTTTGAGCACCCTTGCTCCTTTTGAAAATTTTGACACCTATAGCACTTTGTGATGACATGGCTTATCACTCCTAGTGGAGCCCTCCCCATGTGCACATATCGTGATGTAATCCTAGTCCTTGACTCATTTTGAACTAGTTGGAGGCTATGTGAGTGTCCTAATGTTTCGAGGATGACATGACATGATTCATCTTGATGGAGGTCTACTACTTGGGCATGCTTGCATGTACGGTGATTTTGGCACTTAGATTTGTGAGGGGGTCTATTATCATTTTTGATGGAGGGCTCTCTCGTTGTTGTCTTCATGGTACATATTTGGAGGTCAACTAATACACATTGGAACTTTTGAGGAGTCCCCTGCCTTGGGTGTTGTTACACTGCATGGAGAGTTGTGATATCACATTGAGAGTAGTGAGATTGCCTTGGGAGTTGGAGCATGTGCTTTGGGTGTTGGAGGAGGTTGATAGCATGTGAAGGTCCACCTTTGAGTAGTTTGTTGATGGAGCACCCACTTGCCTTGGCAAACATGCATGACATCTCATCATTTATATCATTGATTATTGTTAGAGAGGGGTAGTCCCCTTTTTCAAGGTGTTTGTTAGCATCTTGCACATGGATTGAGGAGTTAGTTGGTGGTTTGACCCTTCACATTAGGGAATCTAACCACTTGCACATGATTTGATGGTTGTTACACCTTGGGAACCTCACTTGTAACTATTGCATGCTATGTTAGGAGGAATGTGCCACCTGTTTGGTTCACACCTTCCATGTTGGATATTGCACATATTTTAGGGTGGTTACACTTTGGAGCTTGAGCTCGAAGAACCTATGCCTTATAGTTGAGTAGTCCACCTTATGAGGTTACTTTTTGTGCACATTCCCATGTTATCATTGGTGAGGGCATCCACTTGTCGAGGTTATCTACTCGGTCTTCCACTTACTTTGAGGATGCCCCATTCTTGGAGGATTCATTGCACACTTCATGCATATTAAATAGGACATCCACCTTCAAGTGGCCACACATGCCACTTTTGGGAGCTTACACTTGGTCAAAGTTTGCTTGGATTATGGAGGCGTCGCACTCCATGAGAGTTTGTTGCACATGTTTTGAGGAGCATCTAGTGGAGTGACCCCTTGATGAAGATTGTAATGATACGTTGGAKCCCTTTTGACATGGTCCACTACCGTGGAGGAATTACACATTTAACTAACTCCATTATTTTACTATTGTTTGATTTGTCTCATGGAGTTGGTTACGTGAGATATTTATTGTATTATTTTCCTTGGATGTTTTATTGCATCTTTTTGGAGGAAAATGTGGATCACAACAACTCATTGTTACTTTTAATAAGGAAGTTGTTGATAGGTCCATGTTGGATATTGCACATATTTTAGGGTGGTTACACTTTGGAGCTTGAGCTCGAAGAACCTATGCCTTATAGTTGAGTAGTCCACCTTATGAGGTTACTTTTTGTGCACATTCCCATGTTATCATTGGTGAGGGCATCCACTTGTCGAGGTTATCTACTCGRTCTTCCACTTACTTTGAGGATGCCCCATTCTTGGAGGATTCATTGCACACTTGTTCATGCATATTAAATAGGACATCCACCTTCAAGTGGCCACACATGCCACTTTTGGGAGCTTACACTTGGTCAAAGTTTGCTTGGATTATGGAGGCGTCGCACTCCATGAGAGTTTGTTGCACATGTTTTGAGGAGCATCTAGTGGAGTGACCCCTTGATGAAGATTGTAATGATACGTTGGAGCCCTTTTGACATGGTCCACTACCGTGGAGGAATTACACATTTAACTAACTCCATTATTTTACTATTGTTTGATTTGTCTCATGGAGTTGGTTACGTGAGATATTTATTGTATTATTTTCCTTGGATGTTTTATTGCATCTTTTTGGAGGAAAATGTGGATCACAACAACTCATTGTTACTTTTAATAAGGAAGTTGTTGATAGGGCCATTTTGTTGTATTCATATTGATTAGTGGATTTAAAAAAAACAATTCATATTTGATTGTAGATGAAGATGGAGCTCAAACCTATATWATGGTTTGCTTTTTTCATTATATCTCATGGTTGGATTGGGAAGAAATCCGTAGAAACTTAGTTGAATATCTATTGGATGCTTTTGGAGTATCAACGAAATTGTTTTGTGGATGTTGTGTCTTCTAGATCTTAGTGCACTATTTCTCATTGTTGCAATTAYCTTGACATATGTTTATGGTGTAAGAGTTTGGTAGGCTCTCTTCACGTTCTATTGTGTTATACTTGGAATGTTGTTTATGTTGCATTATTTCTCAGTATTGGATGTTGTTTGTTCTAGTAATATCCTTAAGCCATATTTTTGCAATTTGGGACAAGGAAAGAATCAATGTAGTTTGAGTGTTTCGGCCTTATTATCCTCTTTTCATCATTATGATAACCTTCCAAATGATCCTTGATTTGAATCCATTTCCCAATGGAAAGACACTAGTTTCCGGTCCTTCCATCCACTTTATTTTCCTAATTCAGAAGAACTACTTTGCTAGAACCATTTGTTCATTTCACTTTGGGCCTTTTTGCACAAGTTCTAGAATTTCTATTATAGGGAAGTGCCCCTTGAGTTGGAGGAGAGATGACCTAAAGTGTAGAAGAAGGTTGGTGAGGTGATAGTGGCCTACCTTTTAGTTACACCAAAGCCTTGTTTGAGCTTTAGGACTTTATCTCAAGAAGTGAAGATTTCTGTGATAACATTTTGGCATTGTTATTGGGGATAAATTCCATTTCTTGGAGACATTTGTAGATCAACTACATTATTTGATAATGGTGTATATTTGAAGATCATATTATCATCTTGGCGATTTCATTGGGAGAATGAAGACATTGTTCCATGTAGATTTTTGAAGACCTTGTTGCTTGTAGGGTGAAACAAGTAACATTGTGAAGGCATTGAAGATTTACCTTGATGACTCCACATCATTGGTATGAGGTATCACTTTGTATTTTTATATTTCATATCAAATTGTATGTTCAAATGAAAAAATATGACACCACAATAATTTCATGATTTGTATCTCTTTTTGAAGTTGAGAAAATCCCAGGCTACCCAAATGATTATTCTACAAAATGGTTGAAGGACATTCCAAAGTTTGATCATGATGCTCATTTTACTACTCCACATGTCACTTCATCATTGAAATTTGTTTCCAAGCACAATATAATATACAAAAATGTTTTGATAAAACTGGAAGGAGATCCAAAGTTTTGGATAAGCACTGTTGGGCCAACAAAAATATCTTCTCTTGTAGATGTGATCCAAGTTTTCTTCAAGTGTTAGGATTCTCATTGCGAAGAGGAGAAGTATGAATGAATTATTCAAGATTTCATGGCAGCTCTACATGAAGATGAACGAACACCTCATGATCCCATGGAGCATTAAACACATGAGAAACATATGGATAAAAAAGATTCTCGTATTTCCATGGTAGAGCAAGAGTCACCTCAAGACTCCATTGAAGAGCAAGAGCATGAGAAAGAAGTTAATGAAGAAAGCACTCAAGCCTCCATGCCATTATTTCATGAAGACAAGGGTTTTCTAAGGCATGAGTTTCTTCAAATTATGAAATTAGTGATGTATTTCTTGAATATTTGGAGATGGATATTATTGAAAATAAACCTTTGAAGCATGACAAATTTTTAGATCTATTTATTTCTTTGTGTAATAATAAATATGGTAGCCAAAGGGATGTAGATGTAGACACCAATTTTCAGATTAGTAGTCATAGCTTGAATGCAGATTTTTGGTAGCTTTATGAAGATTCCATTTACAACACCAATTTGGATAAATCTAGTGAAGAAAATGCAGAAATTTTACTTTTGGAACAACCATAAGTGCATTTTCATAAAATTCCATAATTAGTTTTCAGTCATACTTTCTTATGGATAGATCAATTTATTTTTCAGATTACAAAGCACGCTGTAGATAATGAAAGTGAAAAAATTTCTTTGAGTAATTTACAATTATATTTGCTGAAGGATAATGGTGTTTTATTTCAGTCTATGGTACATGTATAACAGTCAATGTTTATAAATTTTCTAGCCACACTCTCTGATAGATAGTTCATAATATTTGCAATCAAAAGGGTGTAATTGCAATGATGAAATCACATGATTTTTCAGCCATCATTTCCTTTAAATTTTGATGAGTCTATGTATGAGAAATCAACATTATATGACCCTTTTATAGCTGTAAATTGCATGAGGTTTGAAGATTTTTGCAACTAAAGTTTTCATCTATTTCTCTCCTTATTTTTCTCAATTTATGATTGAAAATCTTATTGGGAAGTATATTTTTGGTGTTGAAATATGTATGGGACAAAAGTATTTTCAGTCTATGGCTTCTTGTGAAAATTTACAACCATATATAGAAGGTCAACAAGTATTAAATTGGGAGCATTGTTTTTTTCAAAATCTGGACTTTCATCTCACGTTTCATGTACATATTTGTTGAAGGGAAGCCAAGATATATTTTGCAGGTTGTTTTTGAAGCTACCTCAAGTTTGGTTTTGTAAAAACATGGTTGATATTATACACTGAAACCAAGAAGGCCATTCATTGGAGTATGTCGATAAGCTCTGTGAGATGCCCAAGGTGTATAGACTTTGCTTGGAGCAAAGATGGACCATTATTGTCATTTTGCAGCCCTATCCAAGAATGGATAGAGCAA
>JASDQU010205611.1:927-25394 GCA_032191745.1 Picea mariana
GGAAGCCCTTGCATCCTACGTGAATGGCGAAGGTCAATGTTTCTTGAGCTAAGTAAAGAATGAAAGAAATATATGGCCAACTATAGAAAAAAAACAACACTCACTAATAAAATTTAGGAATCAAACCAAGCAAACAAAATCTTCTTATTTCGAAGTCACTAGTTGGTGATGAAATTCAACATCACGAAATCAATACAAGAAGGGGCTGGGATAAGCGGGTGGAAAATTTACATTGATGACCTGCTTAATGGACTTAGACCCTGGTGCAAGCTCCCACACATAATTGTGGGTATACCCTCCAAGGAGCCCGAGTGAGTTTGGCCAACATCAATTACAGGTACCATGAAGACTTGCCCCTCCACAATCACCTTATGTAGAGACCCTAAAGAGATAGGCTACTAAGGTTACCAACTACAACAGTGATGCCTGGGGAAATAGCCTGGGGAAATAGTCGACAGTTTGATCCATGCGCAAAGGCAGGGTATCTAGCCCAAAATCAACTCGAAAGGCTTCCACTCATAATTGTGGGTCTACCTTCAAGCGACCCCCATAATATGCACAATCTCTACACCAAGACCAACAAAGCAGGGTGAGTAACTCTGACAGTCTTAATGCGACCTCAGGTTTGACCCTTGTGTGAGAAGGGCTTCCCAGGAGAAAATGTAGCAATTGGATTTGAACTCTCCCTATCACAAGATACTATTGTGTGTTTTGATGCTTTCGATATTGTGCCTTACAACCTATTCCAAAGCGTTATACGAGCTAATGTTGGTGTAAAATATCCCGAGAAAATAAAAGTTACTGATTAAATTTTAGATTTGCGTTGTATTTTAGAGGTTGTTGTTTACTCAAAAGGGAGATGGAAGTGAAATTGTTGACGTATTGACCTTGACCCAATAAAATGCAAGAAGAGATGAATGAACTCTAGTTACAGTAGGGAGAAGGTATTTTTCGTTCGAAGTACAACAAGCTACTAAATGCAATTTCTTTTTCTTGAATGAACACAATTTCAAATAAAGATAAGCTAACAAATTTCCCAATTTACTCTCTTTTTAAAAAAAATTGAATGCAAAATTTTTCTTATGAGCGATTACTAAAAAGAATGAATGACTTTAATTCTTCCTTTCCAAAACCAAATTAGAGGTATAATGAAGAAATGAAAATGTAATCAAAGAAAATGAATACACTTAACACAATAACCAAATCAAACTTTCAATGAAGATAAAAATGAAGATGACAAGAAAGTGCTTCACCAAATGTGAACACAAATATCTTTCAAATCAATAAGAAATCCAGAAAATGTAAAACAATCCAAAAATTTTAATCAAATCAAAGAATTCTTATCAATCAAGCACTCAGATATGGATCCAGAGATTATATCTTTGTTGACAAAAAATCAAGAAGAAAAAAACTTGCAAAATGACAAGTAAAAACTTTCGATCCTTGAAACCAATCAACAACAAGTCTTAGACTCAAAAAAAAGTCAGATACTGGCACCAAAAATTCATCCCATGGGATCAAAGAAAAATTGGGTGACAGAAGACCAAAAGGCCTAATCCAACAAATTCTACAAGAAACGTCGAAACTCAGCAATAAGGCACAGTGCAGCAAAATGAGGTCGTCCCAGGCTAGCTATGGGGTAGAATGCGGCGATACTGCACCAAATTAAACATGCAGGATGCGGTGATCAAGGAACATCGCAGGATGTCTATGGGATATAGTGTGGCGATCTCTGTAAACAAAGAAAAATTGGAAAAAGGACAAAGATTCTAAATGAACTTTCAGACCCAGGAGTCCAGATGGATCACCCACAGACTCAGAGACTGGATTTATATGAAAGGAGGTGTTAGCACTAGAATTCACCTATAGATTGCATTGGAGGTAAGCCCAGTACCCATCAGTTTATATAGTGAATGTAAATAAGTTTAGGTGGTCAAATGGAGAAGACTTAATGGTAATAATGTTCCAACTCAGAAATATGGACTAGCATGCATAAGAAATTGAGGTCTGGAATCAATTTCAGTCAGTAAGTTGGAGTAAGGGAGAGTAGGAGGAAGACTTTGGTGAGGAGAGTGTAGAGTTCTGATGTGGACATTAGATCTTCCAGCAACCTAAGGAGAAAAAACTTAAATACAAGATCCTCTTGAATTCAAATCTCAAAGAAACTGAAAGAAATTATAATAGCACTATAATATAGCATTCATCATAATACAGTCATAACAATCCATGTGAATCAGTCAATCATGAGCTCTCTCAATATCAGAGGCAAATAATATGAAATAATAAATCTGACTTAGATTAACCAAGATGTCTCAAAAACTTATACCTAACTAGATAACCAGTGTTATTCATAAAAATATTACAATAGCAGGGAGCCTAGCTCAACCATTCGACTTTTACAAAATATCAAAACTGCCTATATATAAGCAGAACTATTGCAACCATCATGAGTGTGATCAGTTTGCTGCATTCAAATTTTTCAGTTGGAGTCCACTTTGTGAGACTGTGCAGACAATATTTTGTTTTTATACGTGAGCTCTTCCATCTGGACCTTCTCTATCATACTATGCATGTAGCTCTCTGTCAGACGTGAGCTCAAATCTGCCAATCCTTTTTGTCTTTCCATTTATGTGTTGAGACAAGGTCTCAACCACCGCTCTCATTCTCAGTAACTTCCTTCATCGGGATCAAGATGAGTCCTGACACCCATGAATGTTCTTAGACTGTGCCAATGACTTCTGGGAGTCAATTTTGACACCTAGAGGTTATGCAAATCCTCTTCTGTGACCAAGTCCTTATCTAAAAGGTGTTTCAAGATTTCACGTTTCGGGTGCTTCGATGTCAGCCACTCTTGACTCTCCCGATTTTCAAACTCATGAACTGGAGCCTTGAGAGCGCTAACTCCCTTCTTATGGACCCCTCCAATATGACCATCGCTACGACCTGGGGCTTATCTTCAAGGTGCTTTGGGACTTCAGACACTTCGGGCTTCGGCCCTTCAGGACTCTGCAATGTTTCTCATTTCAAACTCCCAGAGTGATAGATCTGATGATGTGTAGCTCTTTCTAATTGAACGGTGCAAATCTATTTCTAGCTTCGACCATTGATTTCGGGTTTGGAATGAGTCTCTCTAAGTGTTGTGCTTTGTGCTCATGGTTGTGGCTTGCAGCCCTTGACAAATTTATCTAATAACATTTGTCTCCACAAGGGATGGCATGCTCTGTACGAGCTACTAAGAACAAGTAGTTCCAGTGCCTTAGCAGTTGGGTTATGGAGTCATGCTCAAAAAATGTCTTGCTGAGGATTACATATCAATAATTAATCTAAACAATAGCAAATACATGGGCTCTAGAGGAGCTTATTCATCGACAATCCTAGGCTACTAATTTTTACAAAGTGTTAGGTGAAAGAAAACATCCACCATAACCACCCAGACTGTTTGGTAATATAATTCTTCTCTTTACTGCAAATAATCCATAAAAGGTGAGGGAAGTATGACAACATAAAGAAAACATGTATTGGAACACTAGCAATACCTCTGAATGATGATAATATGAACAATTTTGCAAGCTTCAATGCTTTCGGAAAAAATAGTTCCATATATAATCCCACAAGGTCACAAAATTTATAATCGAGAAAGCTTGACTGTTAAGAAATTACCTCCTGCTCTTCATGGTTACTCACCCATCGTTCAATGTTCTCAGAGTGTACAGGTGGGTAGAGTACTCATGTGGGTCGGTTGATCCCAGTTGATAATTTCTCATTTGCAAGTGTTGGACAGGAGCTAAGCTATGTCTTTAGCTCTTCCTCTTCTTCTTCATTACTGGGATATTCATCAAAAACGGGTTTCTTTCGGTCAATACCTGTAACCACTTATCCCTCATAAGAAAGGCTGCACAAAACATCTATTTTAGGGATAGAAATGTCCTCTGCATTTTCTTCACAAGAGAAACAAACAACCTCTTCCTTCAATCCTAAAAATCTAGGAAGAAACAAAGAGAAATATTCACTAGTTCTCTTAACTAGATTATCATCTATCTCAGTTCCATACTTAGGAGAAATATCTACTGCAGAAAACATTTGCTCTTGGACCTCGGAATTTTCAAAAGAGACATGTTGGTCTGCATGAACAACTAAAGGAACAGATACCTCTAAAATGATTCCGGATATTTATGTGCTATGTTTATCATAATGAATATCATCCAACACCTCTAGCTCTTCATAGCAAATGCTTTCTTCCACAGTAACAGCTTCATCACAAATATGGTTTTGATGACTAGCAGAATATTCATGAAACAAGGAAAACTCATCACAACAGTTTTCATAATGACACTCAGCTGGAAAATAATCTTTATAAAATGAATTGAAAGCTGCATGAAAACTGGTCAAAGAGTTTATGCTTGCAATGGGAAGAGATTGACACCAATCATGAGAAATCCCTTGTAATGAATACTTGAAAAGCTTAATCTGAACATCTTCATGCACGATATGAAGTCGATGAATAAATTAATGAAAGTCCAACAAATGCTCAGCTGGTACTTTTGTTACACATTATTTTCATCATCCCTATGACCGTTAATGATGTAAACCTATCTGTAGTATTTAGAGGGGTCAGTGGCCTGAGTTCCTGAAGAAAGAAGGGAGAAGAACTTTTTCTGAGAAAAGAAGTTGCATTTTCCTCTATAAAAACCCTATAAAAAAGGAAGTTCACAATATGCATTATAGCTAGGGTGCAAGAATGCCTAATTCTCATAGGCTGCATCATAGCTAGGTCATGAGGAGTTCACAGTTTTCTCTATAGGTAGGGTGCGAGAATGCTTACACATGGGAAAAATGAGTGTTTTCTCAAATCTTCTAGAAGGAAAAACTTCCATGGTGAGGTGGCATCCGAATGGTTTGGATCTTACTCGCTTTCATGATTTAGTGGGATCATCCTAACCTCCTCACCTTATCCTCTTCAGCTTATAAAAGGAGAGGAGCTCTCATGGAGAAGGGCTAAGTTGGATTTGGCTTGGAATTATTAGCTTGGTTGGAGTGTCTTTGAGTTTTTCCTTTGTCAAGATAGATTGTGAATATTATCAAATCTATGCTTTTAGGATTCTTGGAGTGGAAGTGTGTGGGGAATGAAGGATAGTTGGAAAGGACCTTATGACATCAAGGCCATGATTTTAATCTCTCTTTCACATTTAATATGATACAGTAATATGATTCTTTCCTATAAAGCTTGTTGTGTTTTATTGTATGATTCCTTGATCACATACATAGGTTTATATTGAGTTCATGCTATTACTATCACTCTGGTTGGTTGCATTCTTTTGCAGGTTCATCATTGTATGAGTGTTGGAATGGAGCTAGGATGGCGAGGGTGAGAGGAAGCGACATTTAAATAGTATGTCACCTATCTCTCTTTAGTTAGTAAATTCCCTATCTTCCCTGTTGTCGCTGCTGACACATCCTGCTGCTTCTTCTTCTTCTTGGGAGACTATGCTGCATAGTGACCCATCTCTCCACAAGCAAAACATCTCACTCTACTCATGTATTTCTTCTGCCCACTATTGCTACTCTCTCCTCCCTATGGTGGGGCCCCAAACTTGGGACTCTGTCGACCTCCACGACCGGTCTTCTTCTTGCCCTTTGTCCAAAGAGCAAGGTCCTCATCACCTGGAACTGACTGCTACTGCTGTCTAGAATCCTCGATTGCAAGCCTAATCTCTTCTTGGACGCAGTCATCCCACACCCTCTCCCATGTAGGCATAACCTCCCTGGAAACAATGACGCGTACAAATGGACCCCTAGATTTGGTGAAGCTATTCATAGCTGTCCTCACCAAAGAGTTAGGGTTCACCACCTCTCTGATGGCTCCAAGCTCGTCTCTGATCTGGGTGTATCTACCAAAGAATGAAGTAACCGACTCATCCTTGAGCATGCGAATGCTACTCAGTCAATCATGAAGAACCAACTGTCGGTTCTCATTAGAGCTCTCATACAACTTGCATAGAGATTCCCACATCTCGTATGAATAAGTCTTCCCAGTCAAGTGGAGAATAATGTGATCTCTCACAGCATCACAAATGATCGTCTTTGCCTTGTCATCTTCTGGTGTGTTTTTCTCTAGATCTAGGTGGGTCTAGGGAGATCAGTTAGTGTCCGCATATACCAATTTTTCCCATAACAACTTTCCACCCTTTTCCTCGGAATCTAGGAAGGCTACTTTCTCATTCATCTCTACTAGGTAGTGGGTTAGGGAAACCAACTATTTTTGAAAAATCACAGAAATCAAACCTCCGAGCTAAGATCTGGTCCATTTCAAACCAGTGGAGTCGCCATTGGGTTCTTTAATCATGGAGTCACTAGGTGAATGATGCGTATCTTGAAAGTGTTTGGTCTTTGTTCACCATGAAAGAACATATATGGTCATTATCATTCTCCCAGGGAGCTTGTTAATCCAGGACAATAGCAAAAACTTTTTGAGAAAGATTTCCTGCTCTTCAATAATCTTCTCTAGGTCAACTGAAATAGTGGAGTCATAATAGTGGAGTCACTAGGTGCACAGTTGAAATATTAAATGGTTATGATATCTGATGCACCTTCAGAATTAGAAGCTTCTTTGTCGTTCTATCTGAGGGAAAAGTATTCAATTTGTTCCCCGACAATCACACCAGAAATGTTAGCACTAGAAGTCACCTCCAAATTGCATTGGAGGTAAGCCCAGTACCCATAAGTTTATATAGTAAATGTAAATGATTTTAGGTTTTCAAATGGAGAAGACTCAATGATAATAACATTCTAAGTCATAAATCTGGACTAGCATGCATAAGCAATTGAGGTCCAGAATCAATTTTAGTCAATAAGTTGGACTAAGGGTGAGTACGAGGAATAATTTGGTGAGGAGACTATAGAGGTTTGTTGTGGACATAATGTCTTCCAGCAGCCTAAGGAGGAAAAAATTAAACACAAGATCCTCTTGAATTCAAATCTCAAATAAACTGAAAGAAATTATAACAACACTATAATATAACATTCATCATAATACAGTCATAACAATCCATGTGAATTGGTCAATCATGAACTCTCTCAGTATCAGAGGAAAAAAATATGGAATAAGAAAGATGACTTAGATTAACCAAGATGTCTCAAAAACAAATACATAACCAAAGAACTAGTGTTCTTCATAAAAATATTACAATAGTAGGGAGCCTAGCTCAACCATTCGACCTTTACAAAATATCAAAACTGCCTATATATAAGTAGAACTATTGCAACCATCAGGAGTGTGATCAAATTGATGGATTCAAAGTTTTCAGTCAGCGTCTTCTCTGTCAGACTGTGCAGACAATATTCTATTGTCATACGCGAGCTCTTCCATCTGGACCCTCTCTGTCAGACTGCGCATGTAGCTCTCTGTCAGACACGAGCTCAAATCTACCAATCATTTCTGGATTTCCATTTATGTTATGAGATGAGGTCTCAACCACCGCTCTCATTCTCAGTAACTTTTTTCATTGGGATTAGGATGAGACCTGAAACCCATGAATGTTCTTATATGGTGCCAATGACTTCTATAAGTCAATTTTGACGCCTCGTGGTTATGCAAATCCTCTTTTGTGACCAAGTGCTTACCCAAAAGGTGTTTCACGATTTCGTGTTTTGGGTGCTTCGATGTGAGCTACTCCTAAATCTCTTGATTATCGAACTCGCGAACTGGAGCCTAGAGAGCACTAGCTCCCTTCTTATGGAACCCTTCGATATGACCACTGCTACGACCTGGGGCTTATCTTCAAGGTGCTTCGGGACTTCGAGCGCTTCGGACTTCATCCCTTCAGGACTTTTCAATGTTTCTCATTTAAAACTCCAGAAGTAAAACACTCGGAGTGACAGATCTGATGATGTGTGGCTCTTGCTAATTGAATGGTTCAAATCTATTTTGGGCTTCGACCATTGATTTCAGGCCTGGAATGAGTCGCTCTAAGTATTGTGCTTTGCACTCATGGCTGCGGCTTGTGACCCTTGACAACTTTATGTGATAATAGGAGGTAGACTAAAAGAAAATGGATAGCAAAAAACCAAAAACAAGTCGTATCCCCAGTGGAGTCGCCAATTGTTTTATTGGATTAATCGGTAAATGAAGACATAAATTGATCTCCCTAGATCCACCTAGATCTAGAACAAAACAAGACAATACATGATGCTTTCCCTAAGATCTAATCATTGAATTTACTATCCAACAAGAGATGAGTGACATACCATTTAAATATCACTTCTTTATATCTTTGTTGTCCTCCCTCCACTATGGTGCTTTTGTGGTATCGGATCTACAAGGGAACACAAACCAACCAAAGTGAAAACAACAATAGTATACTCAATGAAAACTTATGCATCTGATCAAGGAATCACGCAATAAAATGAGAATGATTTTATGGGAAAGAAACATGCCACTGTATTATATTAATTAAAGTGGAATATACAACCAAACAACGTTGATGTTGCAAGGTCCCCTTCTAGTGGCCCTTTTCTCCAACACACACAATTGCTCCAAACTTGCATGAAGAAGATCTTAAATAACTTGATGAACTGAAATGAATCCCTCAAGCATCAACTGAAGTAGAATTCCTCACACAATTCTTAGCCTATTCAACCTTCATTAACCTTATCCTTTTCCATGAGAAATCCCTCTTTATATAGGGGAAAGAGAGATGGTTGAAGAGATTAGGATGATCCCACCAGATCAGAGAATTGAGTAGGATCCCAACTATATGGATGCCACCTCACATTCTAGAAGATTCCCTTCTATAAATTTCGTGAACCTCGACCTTTTCTTAGTCTTTCAGCATCGCCGCACCCTAGCTATAGGACAGCCTATGGCGATGTCGCAAACCAGTACCAGGGAAGAGGGTGGCGATTAGGCATCGCCGCACCCTACGTATAGGGTAGCGTGCGAAGATCTTCTTTAATAGGGTTCTTAGAAGAGAAATCCAGTCACTTTTCCCATGAAGGAAGGCTCTTTTGGGAACATGAACACATGTTGTAAAAGGATCACTGGGGTGACCAAAATAATGCGTAACAAGGCCTTCACAACCTCATTGTAATCATCTTCTTGTGAATGAGTGCAACCATCACATCTCTTCTTAGAGATAATCCACCACCATTCCAACAAGCTTGTTTTCCACAGCATTTTACAGTTTCATCTTATTTCCTTATTGAATACAAAACCAATGTTATTGTATCTATGTTATTCTGTGTTAAGCATCTTTTAATAATATGTATTCATTTTGTTCTGCTCATAAAATCTAGATCAACAATGCAGTGGAAGAATTTGAAGAAATTGATGATATTGAGGAGGATTCAACAGTTCATTTACATGATACAGAATTACCTCCCACTCATGTGACACAACAAGAATACGAATATGCCCTTATATTAAATCAGTTTGAGGAAGAATATCCTGAAGATATTTCTCAGAGTGAACCTAAAAGTAAAAAGTATGATCTTAGATCCAGAGCAAGTGGATCAAAGGTAGACACATATTTTCAAACAAAGAATAGAAATGCTCCAATAAAACCATAATCCAGTAAAGAAACAGGGGATAAAATTGACCAACAACAAAATCAACTTGTTAAGGTTAGTACTATAGAGGTAAAGGAATCTGAGAAACATGTTCCTTATTTTACTCTGGAGAATGAAATCAATAAGATCAATATCCCTATACCTTTGGTAGAATTAATGAAAACTGGTCCTTTTATAAAATTGATCTTGAAAGACTTACAATCTCCTACTCATGTTACTTTTTTTGATACCATAAATATTGAAGATGAAATCTTGCCATAACTATTGGTCCACATATTGAATATAGATCTTATGCCTCTCCTCCTTTCTACATATCCCTAAACATTCATAAAAAAATATTGCATAATTGTCTTATAGATTCAAGAGCATCACACAATGTCATTCCAAAGGTAGTAATGGATGAGCTAGGGTTGGATATCACTAAGCCTTATTTAGACTTGTACTATTTTGACTCAAGAAAGGTTAAATGTTGAGGAATCACTAAATACATGCTTGTCACATTATCTCAGTTACCTATGAAAAGTGTGGTTATGGATGTGATAGTGGCTAATATACCTCATAAGTTTAGGATGATATTATATAGGTCATAGGATAAGAAAGTAGGGGGGGGACTATAAATTGATCTCAATTATGCCACCATAGATATATTTGGTAGAGAACATCGAACACTATACAAGGATGTTAGATTGGCTTACCTGGTTAGTGATCATGAAAACCCCAGCAATCATCCTATATATGTGGTTGAAGATGAACCTGGTTCTTCATCTTTTCACATCAATGATAAGACAGTTGAAGCATCAGTGAGAAAATTTACACTTGCAAAAGAAAACAATACAGAAAATTCAGTATGGAAAATGTTCTTTGATGGTTCTTGTTCCAAAGAAGGTTATGGGCATGGAATTGTTCTCATCTCTCATTTCAAAGAATTCATTTCTTTGTCATACAAGTTGGAATTTGACACAACAAACAATATCAGTGAATATGAGGCTCTTTTGTTGGGATTGAAAGATGCTAAGGATATGGGCATTGATAAAATTTCAGTTTTGGAGATTCAGAGTTAATCATTCATCAACTCAAGAATATCTACCAGGACAATCAACAAAGAATGAAGCAATACATAAATGAGGTATGGGATTTTGTTGAGAATTTCTTTCTGGCTTTCAATATCACTTTTATACAGAAAAAATTGAATCAATAGGCAGATTCTCTAGCTTGGGAAGCTAGTAATTTCAAAATTCCAATGCTTCCAAACTTAAGATTTGAAGTTAAGGTAAGACATAGACCTTCTATACTATACAATATCAAAAATTGGCAGGTTTTTAAAGATGATCAGGAGATTAAAATATTTTTAGAGACAATTGATGAATTTTCCGCCATTTCCATAGATCAAGAAAATGAAAATCATGATGAAGAAGTTCATTCTGTTGATATTCTTCAAAAGAACATTGTTTGCATAAAATTATTGAGTTAAAAACCAATCATTTGACAAAGGGACTAGTTCCCCTTGAGATATTATTTGATGATAATGATGTGTTTAAAATATCTATTATTCAAACAGAAGAGGCCGAAGTTGTTGACTGTAATATCAGTTCTTATTCAAATCCAAGGATGGTGAAATTATCCAAGCAATTACTAGATGAACAGAGGGACATATATGTAAGTTTGATGAAACATTTTGTTGATGTTTTTGCTTGGTCTTATGAAGACCTTAAGGTTTTTGATACAAATATTATGCAGCATAAGATTCCTTTAAATCCTAGATCCAAACCTTTTAAGCAGAAAACAAGACAATTCAACCCATTGTTGCTACCCATAATTGAAAAAGAGCTGAAAAGATTGATAAATGGAAAAATTATAGTACCATTGAGATACTCAGAATGGGTAGAAAATTTATTACCTGTCAGGAAAACGAATGGAGAAATAAGGTTGTGTGTAGATTTTAGAAATCTGAACATGTGTTTTATGAAGGACAATTATCCATTACCTAAAATGGATCATATTTTACAAAGTGTGGTAGGGGCTCAAAGGATCTACATGCTTGATGGATATTCAGGTTATAATCAGATATCAGTAATGGAAGAAGATAAAAAGAACATAGCTTTTACTACTCCCTGGGCCACCTTCATGTATGAAAAAATGCCCTTTGGACTCATGAAGGCAGGAGCAACTTTCCAGAGAGCCATGTACATTGCATTCATTGGTGAAAAATGCAAATTCATGGTAATCTATCTTGATGAATTACTGTTTTCTCAACATCTGATGACGAGCACTTACAACATCTTAAGAAGACATTTGAAAAGTGCAGAAGGTATGGTATATCATTAAACCCTAGGAAGTCTCATTTTTCCATGGAAGAAGGTAAAATCTTAGGACATATTGTTTCACCAGAAGGAATCAAGATAGATCCTAAAAGGGTAAAGGCCATCCAAAAGATAGACCTTCCAAGGAATAAGAAGTTTATCCAGTCCTTCATAGGTAAAATCAATTTTTTAAGAAGATTTATACACAATTTTGTAGAAATCATCAAGCTTATTATTGATATGTTGAAGAAAGATGTAAAAATCAAATGGATACCTGAGGCAAAGAAATCATTTGAAAAAATTAAGCAAGCTTTAATTAAAGCTCCTGTCCTCATCAATCCAAATTACTCTAAAGAGTTTTTGATTTTTACATTTGCATCTAAAGATACCATTGTTGTTGTCATGCAAAAAAATGATGAAGGGTATGAACAACCTATCTCTTTATTCAGTAAGACTCTAATGGATTCAGAATTAAAATATGATATCATGGAGAAACATGTCTATGCTATAGTGAAAGCATTTAAGTATTTTAGTGTTCTGCATTATGAGATTATTGCTTATGTTTCAAGTAGTGTTGTCAAGGAAATTATGGTTCAACTAGATAGTGAAGGAAAAAGGGGAAGATGGATAACCAAGATTCTGGAATATAACATGGTCATAAAGCCTACTAAATTGATTAAGGGACAAGGTCTTGCAAAATTACTGAAAGAATCAAATTGTAAAGAAGTCAAATTGCATTATATCTCCAACAAATCAATTAATTTAGTATTACATGTTGAAGAAACTGGTTCACGGGTAAATAACAAATATCTCTCTTCACCATGGTATAAAGATATTGTTAATTTTTTACAAAGTCTTCAATCTCCTCCTGACTTAGATAAATCTAAGTTTTATCACTGAAAAATCGTCTGTAACATTGCATGCAAATGGTTAAAGAAACACATCAATGCCAACAACAATTAGTCAAAATACAAAACTGAAATGCATTCAAAAGGAAAAAATATACAATTGGGTCAAAAATTGAAATGTGCAGATTCACCAAAGGAAGCGTGCACACAATGCGCAGTGTGCACAGGCTAACACAGACCTCATCAAGCACAATGCACCAAGTGCTCGACTATGTACGAGAAAATCTGTGCACTTCTATGAACGGCACATTTATGAATTTTGTCAACCCCTCAACCACTTATGGACCAACCCCCAACATGATTTGACCCTCATATCTAAGCAAAATCCAAATGGGAGGTTGGTCAAGGACTAGAGGGTGCCCTAAAAGGCCCCTTGTTCACACTATGAACCAATTACATTTTTCCATGTATGAATGTTATAAATAAGAGCCATGGGTGAACTAAGAAACCAAGATCTTCATAGTATTTTTATGCTGCAAGAATTCTCCCTTGAGAATCTTATTTTCTCTTTGGAGCCTTCAAGCACCATTGCAATAGGCCTTTCCACTCACCTCTTGAAGGAATAGGCATTGTTGTTCTTCACCATTTTCCATTTCTACCATTGTATGAAGAGATCTCCATTAGGGAACTCAAGAGCCCTCCCAAGGTGGAAGAGGGGACTCATAAGTCCCTATTTTTCTCTACGGTGTTTTGCCTACTAATCTATTGATCTATTGGTAGCATTATGTTGGTCATTGTTTGATTTTCATGGTTCTAAGTTTCTCATGCTTTCTAACATTTATGTCTTAGTTGTTTTAGTTTATTTCTTTGTTTATTCATGTGTTTTTCTTGTTTAACCCACTCACAAACTACTGTCTTTTCTAGCAGGCTCATTTAGACATGCAAGTGTTGTTGTTTTGCTCACCCAAGTGACAAAACCAACACAACAAATTGGTGACCATATTGGGGATCAATATCAAATTCCTCCCTATTTTAGATCAAAGAGCACTTCATTTTGATTTTTTTGTCTTGCACATACCAAAACAGTCCTAGCCCAACCTGCCAAAGTCAAAATTCAGAGCTGGGGAAGGAGTATTTCACTTGGAAATTTCTCCCCTGACACGTGATAGGAAGTGCGTGGATTTTCCTACACACAGACATGCACTATGCGCAAAACAAGCCTCTTTACACTGTGCATTGTGCGTCCACTCTGTGTCTGTCAGAACTGTAACCCGCGCATAACTCCAGTTTTTCAAAATTTTAAGGGTTTTTATGATGATTTGAGGGCCCCTATCCTTCAGATTTTTGTTTTCATGCACTTTGTAAGGGAACTACACTCCACTTAGAATCCTTTCCCATTTGAAAGGTTAGCTAACATAGGCACTTACGGGGTAAAAAGAACCAATATTCTATTATTTTTCTTTGTTTCCACATGGATGGCTTAGTTGACTTGTAAAATTTTAAGTTGAGGTTATTGCTTTCATACATAAATCACTTAAATTGGGACTAGAAGTTAACTTTGACCCTCAAGTTGCTCTTCCCTTGCACCCTAGTGTGATCTTGGGAATCAGAAAGGTGGTCGAAGGGACATTTCATCTCCCTTAACAAAAAAAATTAGGAGAGGACAAAGCCACCCTAGGGTTCCTCTCAGTTTTTTGAAACTATCTTAAAGTTTTTTAAGGGCCCATACATGCCCTCATGTTGCAAACTTAGGATAGTTTCTTAAAAATTTCTTTCTTAGTTTACATCATAACTAGGGAAGTTTAAATATCAAAGTAACGGGCCATACATGCCCACATGCTTGCAATCTAGAATAGTTTCAAAGCTTTCTTAGTGTAAACAACATTTAGGGATTTTAAAGAATTTGTAAAGGACACATATGTCCACATTTCTAGTTATTTAGGGCTTTAAATATTCTGCAAGGTTGTACCAAAGAAACATAAAAAGTTAGGTAAGGAAGATTTGTAAGGACCATACAAAGTCCACATGTTGCAATCTGGCACTTAACTTATTAAAATATTGGCACTCATTTTCACTTTCTCACACACAAAACCACTCCTCACACACATAATTTATGTTTTGAATAGTGAAGGTTGAAGTAGTTTTTGTCCAAAGGAATTATGAAATGCCCCACTACTTATTTGGAAATTATCCACACCCATTTAACTCAAACGAGATTGGTCCACACCATGAATCTCTCAGCCCACCACATCTAAATTTTTTCTAAAAAATCACTAAGTTTTCCTCCACAGGAGGTGCCAAAATAAATTTTAGTCTAGGTAGGATCTCGTGGGTAGGCATCCAAATAACCCCCCGTTATCTGGCTCTCAAATTTTCAAACAATATAAGTTGAGAAATANTGCATCCCTCCTTGAGACACCCAACTCTTGGAAGGGCATCCATCCCGTGACCCATTTCTAAGGCCAAAAATCTATATGCCACACTTTGACCAAGGTACCTAGTGACCAAACATAGGACATCTACCCAGGTGTCGATTATGGGCTGAAATCGCACCTTGATCATATTTTGTGTGGAAATTGGGAAATATCACCATCTCTTTCGGGATATGCACCCTCTACCCCTTATTATAACTGATTGTTTCAACCTTCACTAGTTCTTCTTTTGGTGGATTCAAGCTCCACTATTGAGTGTTATTGAAAGGCTCGGTGCTATTTGAGAGGAAGGACGATATGTCTTTTAGGACACGAGCATTTTGTTGTTCTCTGATCCCCCACGTGGAAAAAATCCACCTATTCACATGCTTGTTTATTTTATAGTTGATTTATGTATGATGCTCATTTGATTACATGCAATTGTGAGTTACAGTATCATGTGAAGGTCCAAATTATATAAATACCTCTTGTTCATTTATTTCTCTCCTATCACCATTTTCACATATTCACTTTGCTAGTCGGAAACCATAGGGGACCCATAGAATCCTCGACGTTCTAGACGCTTGCAAAATCTCTCTCTTATTATAGGAGGAGTCCCTAGTCTTTCCAACTCACTGACTCAACCATCTCACACCCCCATGAGTGCTACTATTTTGGGATCAGATTTACTTGGTTCCACTTTGCTTGGGTCCAATTCCCAATGCCATCCATCCACTAGTTCTCCTTCACAAGGAGGCAGGGGGAAAACTTCTTCTCAAGGGAGAAGTACAACCCCACCAAATCTCTCTCAAGGGACAGGTCCACTACCTGCTCACATGATCACTGGAACTAATCCTCCACCAAATCTCCCTATGCCATACTTGGCATCCCTTAACATTCATGATTTAACCAAACTCACGAATGATCCCATTTTGCATGATCCCACTTGGCCCAATATGCCTACAAAATTTCCTTCATACATTCTAAATTTTGAAGGCAAATCGGGGGAAGATCTCGCCAACCATGTTATGATATTTCACTTATGGTTCTCTTCAAACATCATCATGGATGATTCCATCCGCTTAAGGTTTTTTCAATGAACTCTCACTTGTTCCTCAACCAAATGGTATGTGGATGAAAAATCAGGGTCCCATGTGACCTTTGAATCATTGGCCAAGACCTTTTTGTCATTTTTTCAACTACCAGTTCATCATGCTATTGGATTAGAACTCCTCTCTAAGTTCAAATAAACCACCTCTATCCATATATCCGATCACATTCATGAATAGCATCGACGTCGTAGTTTGTGTAAAGAAAAAACTACCAAAGAACAACGTCTTGATCAGTTTCTCAAATCACTTGTCTTTTTTATCGCCAAAGATGTCGCATCCACTTTTCCTCAGTCAGAAGAGGAATCCATTAGGAAGGCCCAACATTTTGACCTCATCTATTCTCAATCAGGTTGCTTGTACAAAGTGTTACATGATGCACCCAGACCCATACCATTTGGCCAGGACAAACCTGGGATGTCCCATGTTACGGATCGGTTGATTGGTTCCATGATGCACTGCAACCCTTACAACCAAATATCACCTATTTATGGTGCACCTCTGTATCCGCAACCATATGGAGGGGCGTCTTATTACCCTCCCCCCACTCACCAATATTCATATCCTTTTGTTCCCCCTCAGTCATTGGGGGGACCCCCACCAGTACCCCAGATGCATACAGTCTCTTAATCAACTACGAGTCCACCCCCAACCCCTACATGTTACCATAATAGTTATGGAGGTACTTCAACCTCCTATACACCATATGGATTGACTCCCCAAAACAATCCATATTTTCCATTTCCTGGTCCTCCACTAGGACACCCAGATGTCGGCGTTAGTTTTGTTCACCCCTCTCCCATTCAACAGTTTCAGGATTTTGAAAAGTTGAATACAGAAAACCCATCCCATCTGCCAAATAATTTCAAGAAGAAAGGAAAAAAAACAAAACAATAATAACCCAGGACCAGGAGGAAATAACCCCCCAACAAAACCATCCCGCTAGGGGAAACCAGAATCAAGGCAACCAAAACCCCCAAGGGGAAAACAGCCACAAACGACCATGGAAGAACAACAAAAATCTTAGGAAAAACTTCCCTTGTGTTCTCTATGGTGAGTATGGACATTATACTCACCATTGCCCCCAAATTTTCAACTTCAAACGGATGAAAGAGTCCATGAACGTGCAACGTCCTTCAGCGCCACTTGCCCCTCAGCAGGCCCCACAACAGTATTTGCAATAGCCACCTCCGACCACATTGCAAGACCCTATTCCACACTAGGCTGTGATGAATACCCATTAGGAGGTACACCCTTTTCCCCCAAAAATGGGGCCGTATCGAAACCCAATCCCCATTCAACCTAGAAATCTGGTCGATCGCAATATCCTCCTCACCAACGAAGAAGATATTCTTCTACAAACATGTGGTCGTCAATACAACATGCCTCCTGACTCTACCCCAACCACCTCAGAAGCGACTCCGGCTATCGTCGAACAACCCTTTATGATTCCATGCCCTAACACTGAACCTAACCCTCATATACCTCGCATTTTGTTACGAAGGAATGTCAATAACCCTCATGCTAGGGAAGCACATAACTACAGTCTAGTCGATGAATTAGCACAGTCTCTTGCAGCCATGTTTTTATTGGAGGTCCTCCAAACCTGTCCAACTCAACGAAAATCCTTGCTTTCTTCCTTGGGGGTAGTCAACCCAGTAGATACTAGACTCATCACCTTTGATCTAGATAGTGAAGAACCATGCCTCCCCACCCTGGTAGCTCTTCAGATACCAGTTAAGATTAAGAATATCATAATTCATCAGTATATCATCGATGAAGGTGAATCCACATGCCTCATGTCCAAAGTAGTCAGGAAAAAACTCGGCTCCCCTAAGCTAGTACAATCTGTCATCACCCTGTGAGCTTATGGCAGTCGACTATCATCCCCTGAAGGGATTTTTCAAAATTTCCTCATAGAACTTGGGGGAAAAACCATCCTCATTGACATAGAAGTTATCAATGCCCCACTTGATTACAATATCTTGTTCAAAGGTAGCTACATGTATGTTATGAAGGCAGTATCTTCTTCTTTGTTTCAAATAATGATGTTACCACACAACGGGAAAAATGTCACCATCAACCAAATTACACATTACGAGCCTAATCATTTCGCCAACATTGATAACATTCTCCGCCTTGTTCGCACTAGCTCAGATGCTTATTTTCTCATCGACATGGGTCTCAGAATTTTCAAATACCCATCCTTGCTAGGGGCATATCACGGAGCACCACCTCTCCTACACCCTTCAGCACAAGTGTGTGTAGTATCTTCTAATGGAATAGATATGAGAGACAATACTCCTCACATAGAGGCCACTCCCCACATTGAGGTTCTTCCAGTTGGAGAACTATTACCTCAGGAATTCTCTGGGAACCACACTGCACCACTTATCTAAAATTCCCCCCCCCCTCCACGGGCCAATCCTGGTTTGGGAGACAGTTCCCCAAGCCATTACCCAAATTCCCTTCTTCTACTACCCACCTGGAGTCCAATCATTCCAGGTAGTTGCGACCCTTACCTTTCATAACGTGGTTCTCTCCATCCCTATATGGTATCTTCACCCACCCACAATGGTTCCTCAACCATATCTCCCTCCTCAGATAGACGAAATACTGATGCAGATCCCAGTATCGGCTCCCGCCACAGCACCCTCACCCCCAATTGGTAGCACCACTACCATTGTTGGGGGCAGACAAAATAAGAAAGATCCCACAGCTCCACTTCCTGCCCAAGTTCAACCTCCTTGTGCACTATGTGAAAGAGAAGGACACCCCACTAATATATGTCCTACTCTTCTCGAGTTACGCAATATTATCCAACTCCCTAAATCAACGATATTACTTGCTACTCCACCAAGTACATCCAATGCTACTACGGAGTCCTCAAACACATGCAATAAAGGGTTACAAACCAAATTTGCTTGTGCCATATGTTCATAATATGACCATTATACTCATCATTTCCCATCTCTACCTCAATTTATCCAAACATTAGCCATGGTACGCCACACATCTCGGCTAGATCCCTCTCAGTCACTCCCCATGGAGGCTCACATTACGAATATTCGATATATTTCATCGTCAGTCCTCGAGCGAACAAGATACCATCCACAATATCGTGACATTCATTTTATGTAAAGCGAGCCATCACACCCTACACATGATATCCCCTCTACGTCCTCACCCCTTGAGGACAATAACATCTAGCCATTGATAGTTCCCCCTATCACCTTCTCGGATCCCTTATATTCTTGCATTTTCCACTGCGACGAAGATATCCTGAAGGAACTCACTACACGATTTCCCATGGAATGTGCTCCATCATCGATCACTTTTCCTTTCACAAGAGGTCTTTCACCCTCCTAACCTCATGTATGTCCCTCCATATAGTCCCTAGCTAACCTCCCTCAAAATCACACAATGTAATAATATAGGACCACTAACTTGTCTCTCACAACTCCCGAATCGGTAGCCTCATACTCCCGTAATATCCGAATCTCCTCAAAACACTCTCGTCAATTCATCTATAGTGAAAGGTACAAATGAGGTGGCATTGTAGGCCCACCAACCATATATAGCCCCTTTTTCCCAACTTCCACACTCTGTTATAGGAGCCCAGAGCCTTCGTTTTCCGATATGTTCTCAGCTACAGGATCCTGGTCCCGCCATCTACACATTCACATTCCCTGGGCCATCATATGAACTTGGCCCTGGAGGAGCATTTTTCTTGCGTCATGTTTAGGTATGCATGTGCATGTTCAATTTTATCAAATAGTTGTTATATATTCTTTATCATCAAATATTGTTCACGTCAGGTATTTGGTTTTCATGTGTGTAGGTACCTGTTCATCAAAGCGACGTAGCGCCTTCAGGTATATGTTTGACACTGGCATGTAATTATTCCCTCTGTAAATCAATTGCATCTCCTAGTCATGCCCTCTGAAATTTACCTTTAGGGTTCTTACATATTTCTCTACAGTACCTTTACCTATGATGCATTTGGGTACTTTCACCCAGTAGCACTCTCCCCCACATGAGTTTTCCCATTCATATTTCCCCTTGGAAACTTGACACTCATGTTGATTTCACCCCCTAGGGATGGGAATCCTGATAGTCTTATGCACTTCCGAGAATGAACCCCATACTTCTTCTCATCATACTGCTAGCTTTCCCAATGGACTCCCAGGCCATATCATCGCAGTTATATTGACTGAACCTTCACAGTATCATTAGCCCTCCATCTCATCCACCATCAGTTTGACCATCTGCAGATTGTCCTCCATCCATTTACCTAATAAAGAAACCCACCCATGGGGCCCCCACCCTCCACCATTTTTCTTTCACACACTTGCGCCCTAACAGGCCAATCCATCTTTCACTGGGGCACCCGTTTCTGTATCTGTACACTCAACCCAAATTATTCTTTATTACTTTGGTAATTGTAAAAATCCTTTTGTTTCCAGAATCTACATAGCTTTTCGTCTCCATCCTTGATGGCCTTTATTTTCCTGGAAAAGAAACCAATGTCGCCCTTGGTTGGGGCATCCACTCTCTTTTCATACCAACATAGTTCACAAACTTCGAGTATTTCAAGTCCACATACCTATGATCTATGAGTTTGTCCACTTTGTTAACCTCTGACATAGTTTAACCCCATATCTAGTTGTCCCCCTAACACTATATCTAGCTTTACGGTTGCAACCAATCATCCTTCAAAAATTCCCCAACCAAGGGTAGTCTTGAGTCTCCCCGAATATTGACTTTGTTCATTTTACCCATCAGAAATTGATACCATCTTAGTATATTTCATGAAGCCCTTTGTTTCTTGGAGTCATTTCTCCCTTCCTGTCGACATCAGTACAATTTCTAGAAGGGTGACAGTATCTTGACTCTCATTACCTTTACAATGAGGTGTCTCGAACGACACAAAGAGAAACATCATTTCTCTCTGATTATGTTGACCCCCATAACATTCAACTTCAGCAAAATATCATGTTACGATGGGTCTTACTATGAGACTATTTCAATTGTTTCATACCAGTCGAAGACCTATAAATTAGTTAGGCCATCAATGCCTACGAGTCATTGACAATTCTTACAGTCGTCCTTGCCTCACTTTAGAGTCTGTTCACCATTCAAAAATGTCATCTATCATTATCAACCACCCTCGAGGGAACTGTCATTATCTACATAAACATACATCTTCAGTTACAATCTCACATTTTGGTATCATGGCATGAGCATGGGGCATGCTCGCCTCATTTATACACACAAAAAAAAATTCTCCCTAGAGAAAGATTTGGGTCCCATAGTTTTCCCTCTCCCTCTGGCGGATCACTCTTGCAGTTCCTCTCTTCACTCTTCATTACAATGGAACTCTCATCAAAATAAACATGGATGTATTTCAGCTATACGTATGCTCCTAACCTCACACATCAGGGGGCATATGTTATCACTAAAAAATCATCCACAAGATTGCACGCAAATGGTTAAAGAAACACATAAATTCCAACAGCAATTATTCCACCTATAGCACTGAAATGCATTCAAAAGGAAAAAACTATACAAATGGGTCAAAATGGAAATTATGTGAGTGAGGAAGCATGCGCACAGTGCGCAATGTGCACACGCCAACACAGCCCTCAGCATGCACATTGTGCCAAGTGCGTGAGTGTGTACAAGAAAATCTGTGCACATCTATGAATGGTGCATTTATGAATCTTGTCAGCCCCTCAACCACTTATGGACCAACCCCCAACACAATTTGACCCTCATATCTGAGCGAAATCCAAATGGGCGGTTGGTCAAGGACTAGAGGGTGCCCTAAAAGGCCCCTTGTTCACACTATAAACCAATTACATTTTGCCATGTATGAATGTTATAAATAAGAGCCATGGGTGCACTAAGAAACCAAGATCTTCATAGTATTGTTATGCTGCAAGAATTCTTCCTTGAGAATCCTCTTTTCTCTTTGGAGCCTTCAAGAACCATTGCAATAGGCCATTCCACTCACTTCTTGAGGGAATATGCATTGTTGTTCTTCACCATCTTCCATTTCTTCCATTGTATAAACAACTCTCCATTAGGGAACTCAAGAGCCCTACCAAGGACAAAGAGGGGACTCATAAGTCCATATTGTTTCTCTACGGTATTTTGCCTACTAATCTATTGATCCATTGGTAGCTCTATGTTGGTCATTGTTTGATTTTCATGGTTCTAAGTTTCTCATGCTTTCTAAAATTTATGTCTTAGTTGTTTTAGTTTATTTCTTTGTTTATTCATATGTTTGGCTTGTTTAAACCACTCACAAACTATTGTCTTGTCTAGAAGGCTCATCTAGACATGAAAGTGTTGTTGTTTTGCTCACCCAAGTGACAAAACCAGCACAACACTAAGTTCAGATCTCTTAAACTTAAATCTGTGAAGTATTGCATTATGAATCATTTTTTGTTTTCGAGAGATCTTAATGGAATTCTACTAAGATGTGTTGATGAGGAGGAAGCAAAACAAATTTTCAATGATTTACACAAAGGAGTTTGTCGGGGACATCATCATTGGAAAGCCGCAGTTTTCAAAATACTAAGAGTAGGTTATTATTGTCTTGTATTGTTCTCTGATGTGTTTGATTAGGTCGGGGCATGTGAACCATGTCAAAAGTTTGTAGGAAAACATAAACTAATGTTTATGCCTCTCAAACCCATCATTGCTCATGGACCTTTTCAACAGTGGGGCTTGGATTTCATTGGGGAAATTCATCCTCCATATTTAGGACAACATAAATGAATACTCATAGCCATAGATTATTTTACCAAATGGATTTAAGAAATCCCAACATGAAATGCAACAGATAAAGTAATCATGAGTTTTCTTGAAGTAAATATTTTCTCTAGATTTGGGTGTCCTAGAAAGTTGATCATTGATAATGCCCAAAAATTCAAGTCTAATTCAATGGTTGAGTTTTGTAATAAATACAAAATCAATTTGGTTCACTCCACTCCTTATTATTCTCAAGGAAATGGATTATAAGAATCCTCCAATAAGAGCCTTATAAGGATCATTAAAAAATTGTTCATAGAAAATAAGAGATCATGGGATTCAAAATTAAAATTTTTCTTATGGGCTGATCGAATCAGTACTAAGAAATCTATTAGAACTTCACCTCTTCAAATGGTGTATGGAACAGAGGTTGTATTTCCAACTCAACTTAGTTTACATGTTCTCAAATTTCTGCAGTAAGAGTTAGAAGAGCCCAATGATATTCAAAGAAGAATTTTCCAGATTATAGAAGTTCAATGGAATAGAGAAAGGTTGAATCAGGAAGTTTTCATTATCAGAAGAATGTTAAGGCAACATTTGATAAGAAGACCAAAAAGGATATTTTTCAAGAAGGAGATTTTGTGTTGAGGTGGTGTTGGGGTCCTATAATTATAGGCAACCTGATTCTTTGACTGTTGATTTGGCATTTCTCTCGTGATGACGAAGTCTGGCTCGGTTGATCCCGTTTCTTTCCTCCATTCTTTTCACTCTATCCCCCATCACCCTTCTACATCCTTCATCCACGTTGCGCCCTCACTCCCTTGTCCTGTTTCCCCATTAACTACCTCTCGCCCATCACCCATCCATGAATAATCAGACTTAGGATGGACAAAAATAACAATAAAGTTAATTAGATTAAATAAGTAATGTTAGTATAGTTAGGATAAGTTAAATTAATTAATAAATAACTAGTTAATAATTAATTATTTATTGATTAAGTTAAAAATCTAAGTTAGTAATTAGGTTAGAATTTAATTAATTAAAAAATAAAACAAATAAAACAAATCATAAAACATTAAAAATAAAATTAAAAAAGATTAAAAATAAAATAATATTAAAGAAAAACATTAAACAAATTAAAATTTAATAAATAAAACATATAATATAATAAACAAAATAATATATAAAACAAACAAAAACAAATTAAATGTAAATACAAATTATATAAAACATATATAAAAAAACATAAAATACAAAACAAAGTACATTAAAACAAAAAACAAAAAAACCAAACGAAACTTTAAAAAACAAAATAAAAATATATTAAAAAACAAAAAAACAAAAAACATAAATCCTACACTATCCTAAGTCTACCCCACCCTCATACCTCACTCCCTCTCACATCTACCTCCATGCACCTCCATAACTCACGCCCCTCCATCATATCCCATACATTTAAATCAACGCACGTTAAAA
>JASDQU010205612.1:0-28756 GCA_032191745.1 Picea mariana
TGTATACCATGAAGTACAATCTGATCTCCCATGATCATTGAAGTCAAATAAGTACTGGTCGAATGATGGGAAGCAACAACTCAGGAAAGATGTAGCCTCATATTGATGTCTTCAAGTCTTCTACACTATCCGCCAAAGGTGCAAGTCTACATCATGTGAATAAAGGAGTTTAGGTCGAACACGATGAGACATCGTTTGATTACCGGTCATTGAGGTATATCATTAACAAATGCGAGACAACCTACCAATAATGAAAGTAGGTATCAAGGCACTGAGTACATTCCTATAAGTGTGAAAAAGGAGTTGATGTTGAACACTTGAGAAATCCATTGATCATGAGACATTGATGTATTCCCATCTGTCAATGGAGAGAGATCCTGCCACTAATGACTGCAAGCCTCAAGGTACTCATAAAAATATAGGTCCCATATCCAGAATAAATGAGCTGAAGTCGATGGAAAGAGACCTGCTAAAAGGAGAGAATTGAGGCATCTCTCATCAGTCAACACAAGGAAAAAAGCAAGAGCTTCATGATTTGGTGGAGATCGGACGAAGAACATGTTCATGAACCAACGACCCTATGCATCTTTCGTGTGTGCCAAATGCAAGTGGTACATGAAAAGGACCCTCTGAATAGTAGCCAATGATGAAAAACTGTTGATAAAGACAAGGAAACCACCAATAAGGCTAATGGAATCCAAGACACTGCATGAATCCCAAAGTGTGAATAGATGTCTTGCCGTCAAACATAAGGGAAACCACCCAGTCAATGACCAATGATGAAATGGCGATTGTTGGGTTAAAGGTGACCTACAAATGATGGAAGTAAGGCCAGGGTGCATGATAAGACCAAAGTATCATGTGATTTTGAGACAAACTGAGGGTATGACCGACATGAAAAGTCAAGATTTCTGAGGAGTGGCCGACACAGGTTGATAGACTTCCTTTGAACAAGATCATGAGACAGATGGTGGACTCCAATAGCATGGACTCAATGATGTGACAATTAGATGCAGGAGGCATCGATAACGTTCTCTATAGCGACTGGAAGAGTAACCAGTCGGTAGAGAAAACTTATGTAGTGAGATCAGCTTCCTAAGGCCATGCTAAACCCAAAATTATGATGACACAAGGACTCAATAACTTTGTTCTCTTTTCAAAGGTGACACAACTATTGCCAATTACAATATAGTAATCCTTTCCCACCCATCTTTTTTTGTTTTTTCATAACAAATGAATGCTATTATACAGAGGATGGAACGAGTGTCACAAGTAAGCAAAACTAGTTCCAGCAGTGGAATGTACCTATGCTTAATGCAAGGAAATGCATGCGGGAGATGGACACTCAGGGTGATGTTCCCTCCAGGGTATAGGGTGTCAAATTGCGAAGGATATAAACAAGGCTCTGCTTGGTTGAGGATGCAAACTGCTTAGGAAACTGTTTATAACACAAAGCGAGAACTGACTAAAGGCTCAATGCTGCAAGTGAGGGCATGAGATGAAATAACAAATTAACGCCAAAATATGTCCTTTTTATATATTTTAGTATACTTGGTGTGAAAAAGGGGTAAACTTGTGCCAAATAGACATCTTTTCAAATCCAATTTACGAGTGTGAAAAAGACAAGTTCACTTGGTAATCTTTTCAATTTTTGGTAGCGAGTCGAAAAAGAGATTAACTAAGACTCATGACCTTTCAAATCCAACTTTAACGAGCATGAAAGGGACAAATCACTCGATGATCTTTTTGGTTTGTGGACGAGTCGGAAAAGAGCTTAACTAAGACTCATTTTTGGGAGTCCGTGGGTAATAAGGCTGCATGTGCATTAATGAGAAATGAGGCTCATCATATAGTCATGTATTGAATTATAATGGACTCTCCATCCTAAGGAAAAACTTGGCATGGGCACCAAATGACAAAGAGGTTCTAACTAGGGTACCCATGTTTGGTAAGTCTCTACCATTTATTAATGAGGCTGTTAATAACAGATTGGGGGGTATGCGCTGCAATAAATGGGTTCGTACCTAAGGTGTAAAAGTGATAGTCGAAGGATAATGCAAAAATGCACGATGGATTGGATAACTATATTATATGCTAGGTTATGAATATACTTGCCTGAGGAGACGAATAGTCAACTATGACATTGAAATCCGCAAGAAAATTGAGTCAAAACTGCAAAAACCAGCTTAAAACCATTCTTGGATTAGTCTGTTAGGCGAAACAATAGTGTAAAACTATATCAAGTGGGTAAAAATATCTTAAAATAGTAATAAAATAAAAAATTACTGTATCATTTACATTTTTACCCAAATAGTGCAATTGGACTAAAAAACCTCCAGGATTCAAACGACGATTGCAGGAGCGATAGGCAATGGAATCATGAATCATCTGGATCAGTTAACTCTTCATCCCATCCTATTCAAATTCAATGGTTTATATTTTTGAATTAGGTTCTATTGTGTCAGTTTTTGAGGGTGCAATTTGGAGTTTTTGGTATACGCAGGTTTCTCTGAATAGGTCACGTATACAACTAGATATACACCCCTGTGTGAACCACAGGGGGCATATATCAGGCCCTACCCACGACTGTTTGTGGATAAACCACGTATACGTACGCAAATGGAAAAAAAGAAGTTTTTTTAACTCAAAAATGATTTTTTTTTTGTAGGATGGTGTTGGAATGGAGAGAGCGAGAGAATGAGGAGGTAGATGCAGTAATGGATCAAGATCTGGTGGCTCAAGCGTCTCTAAAAAAAATTGGTTTGTACAAGTTTTGAGCTCTCAAAGGGATGAGGGCCCAAGTGAGGTTGTTGGAGATGTTGGTGGGCTATTGGGATCCTAATAGAGAGAGATTTATCCTTGATGGACAACCATTAAGGATCAAAGTAGAGGAAATCTACTTCTTGACCAGACTTTCACACCGAGGAGAGGTTGTGGACCTCAAGTTGCAGGGGGCAGAGAGTGGGATGAAGGTCAAGGAATACATCGAGGCCCACTGTGTTGCAGGGACTCCCATGGTGGGAATTCAAATCCCCATCTGGGTTATGGGTAACCTCATCCTAAATATTATTATGCTCATACTTACCAGGATCATAGGATCAACCTTACTGCATTAGGCATCAAGACCACTTATGTTTTACGCACTGGAGTGTGCGAGGACCACTGTCTACGATTGGTGTACCTCACTGCTGACCAATATGAAAGGTCAGTTGACAGAGTGCAAGCAGGGGGGGTAAGAGAAACTTTGGGTTTGCCTCTATCCTTTGCAGCTTCTTTTTTGAGTGGGTCCCAGGTTTGGGACCTAGAGTGGAGATCCGTCCTAGGGGACCATGTGCTCAAGCTATGACATGGTGGATCAAAGTCATGAAACGATAGGGGGGAGGTAGGGTGTCGACACCCTACAACGATGATTTTTTCTTTTGGTGGCGGAGACAAATCATTGCCATGGATGACTATCCCTATGCGGGGATCAATTGCAGAGGAGACTCGGATATGCCGCTTCCACCAGGGGCCTCTTATGGGGCCATAGGTAAAACGTTTTTACATATTTCATTTTTTTGTATTTTTGTATTTAAGGAAACAAAAATATTTTTGGATGGTGTTTGAATATTAAATAGATACTTGTGATTGCATATGTGGGTCCACAATGGCCAAAGGGATTCTTACGACATAGACGGAGGCACCGAGGAGATGAGGCAGTGGGAGGAGAAGTGGAGAGAGTCCTACAGAATGTGTTGGGCAACCTGTCTCGTCTGACATAGAGGATTCCTATGGTTCAGGTAGAGGATCTACCTGAAACCATGCAATAGCAGGTTGTTGGTGTACCTAGAGCATGGGTATGACTCTTCCAGCATCTCACAAACACCATGGTTTGCTATCATGATGCACATCCAGCGCCACAGGCATAGATGTCATGGGATGTGTATATTGGCTGTATATATATTTTGAGGGTTTTAGCCCCAATTTTGTAATATAAACACCATATATTTTTGAAATATATAAAGAGGGATCTTCGATTTTACTCATATATTACAATGTGTACATTGATTTAATGGTTTTCTTTACTTTATTAACGTGACAAATGCCAATCTAAAACATAATTAGCGTAGGCATCAGATACATGATTAGAACTTCTAGGGATGTGAAAATATGTAATAAAATCAAATTGTCGTTCTAAAAGACGTACCCATAGGAATCGATAGAGTAATGTAGGATCACGCACATGGTAACGACCATTCAACTGACATACTACTAACTAAGAATCTAGGAGAACCTCTAGACAGTGAATACCATGTGAGATGGCATCACGCAAAAGTTCTATGATGGCGCTATATTCATCCACATTGTTCGTGGATGGCCCTAGGCATACGCCACCTGAAGACACCAACAGACCCTCGGGTGAGTAAATCACCCAAGCAGTGGAAGGCAAGTTCCGTGTATGACAACTGGCTCCATCTGCGAATCCTAGGTAGACCAAAAACTCCATTGACATCTTCCAACCAAAAGGGAAAACTCAATAAACAAGCCAAAAACAGAAATAAAAGGTGAAAAAGATGTATATACACCAAATTTACATTAGTATAAAAAGGGTTTTTCCCAATACTAGGGCTCAAGCATAATACCTTTTCAACTAGAGCCCATTTCTTGGCTCGACCAGTTTGTTCCCTTCATAATCTTCCAACTCGTAGGCTCCTTTTTATAGAACATGTCGCATGATATAAGGACCGTGCCACATGGGTTTAAACTTGCCTGCCCCTAGCGGTTCTTTGGCTTGGTCATACAAGAGGACCAAGTCACCGTCAACATACAACTGGGGACAGACAGTCTTTTCGTACTGAACGTTGACATGTTTCTTTTTTACTTCGATAGACGTAAAGGCGTCTCGACACTGCTCGTAAAGAATCTCTAGGTGCATGAGGCGTCACTCTAAATCTGAAGTTTCAAGTAGGAGCTCGACTGCCAACTTGAGTGAAGGGATTTCACGTTCAACAGGAAGTATTGAATCCACACCGTGTACTAACTGAAAAGGGGAAAAACTAGTTGCAATCTTGACCGAGGTTTGGTATGCCTAAAGCACAGGATACAACATGATGTGCCAATCATAATTACTCTAGCTGATAGTTTTTTGAAAAATGGTCTTGAGAGACTTGTTAATGGCTTCTACTTACCGATTTTCCTGGGGGTAATAAGGAGATGAGTGACCATGTCTAAACCCTAGCTTGGATGCTAGTTCTACCATCATTTCATTCTGAAAGTGATTGCCATGATTAGTCACAATCTCACTCGAGATACTGAACCAGACTATAATTTGGTTGAACACAAAGAAGGTTGCAGTCTTTCCATTGTATTTTACGGTAGGCATGGCTTCGGACCACTTGGTAAAGTAGTTGACAGCCACGATAATGTGTTGATTCCCCGCAACTGAAGTTGGGTTGCAATCGATGAAATCTACCCCCCACTTGGTGAAGGGACCAACGGTAATGATTGGGTGAAGGGGAGATGGGTGAGAGTGCATTTTTTGATTGAACGCCTGGCAGGGGTGACACTTCTTAACCCCTTCAATGCAATATTTAAATATGGTGGTCCATAAGTAATCAATTCACAGGATTTTTTGGGCTGTTGCAAGCCCAGATAGATGACCACCACAAGCGCCTTTGTGGCAATCACTTAGGACTGAATCAGCTTCCTCGTGAGTTAAGAAACGATGTAAGATACTATCTATTCCTCGGAAATACAAAGTTTCGTCAATGATGGTATACTTTTTGTCCTGGTATCTAACACGCCGTCGATCATCTCGCTAGAGATGCTGAGTGAAGTTCAAGGTTTGAAGATATAAAACAATGTCTCCATGTCAGGGGTCAGACGACGAGACAAGGAAAATGTGGTCTTCTACAAACAAATCGACATGAATAACATACTCATCTAATCGTGGAAAATCGAAGATTAACTCTGCAAAAACTAGTGATTTTTTGGATTGGGCCGAAGAAAGGTTGAGATCAAATTCTTGTAAGATGACAATCCATTTATTATATTTTCTGCCTATGATATGCCTAGTGAGGACATATTGAAGCAGATTGACATTGACAACCACAGTAGTCTTGCAAATAAAAATATAATGTCGTAAATGTTGGATTGCGTGAATGACAACCAAAGCTAGATTTTCAACGTGATAGTAATTACGCTCAGGTACGACTAAATTACGACTAAGATAGTAGATTACATGCTCATGGAGCTCATCATCCTCCTGAACTAGAATTATACCAATCGTCTCTTTAGACGGGGCCATATACAACAAGTAATCTCTACTATAATCAGGATATTTCAGTAGAGGGGCCAATACTAAGGCTTTATTTACAGCATCGAAAGACTCCTGGGCTCTCTCATCCCAGATAAAAGGAGTGTCTTTATTCAATAGGTGCATGAAACCCTTGGTGATATTGGCATAATTCACTATAAATCGACGCAGAAAGTTAGCTTTCCCTTGTAAACCTTGAAGTTGTCTAATCGTGCGTGGGGGAGGAAACTGAAGTATTTCCTCAACCTTAAGAGGATCTACCATGATCCCGATCTTGGAAACTAGGAATCCTAAGAGACGGCCAGACTTAATGCAAAAGATGCATTTGTGAGGGTTTAACCAGATTCTATAGTAACGACATCTTTCAAAAACCAGCCGAAGCTGTGTAACATGATCCACTCTCTTGTAAGAGTGAGTAGCAAGATCATCGAGGTAAGCTTCGACTATGTGCTTGATATCGTGAAAAGAGAAAGTCATGGTGCATTGGAAGGTCGCTCTGACATTTTTCAGGTCGAAAGGCATTTTCCGGTATGAAAAAGTACCCCAAGGACATATAAATGTCATCTTGTGTTGGTCCTCAGGTTTGATTTGGATTTGGTTATATCCTGAAAATCCGTCCATAAAGGAAAATATTTCTCTTCCCGCACACTCATCGAGAATCTGATCAATGAACGGCGTGGGGAAGTTATCTTTAGGACAAGACTTGTTCAGGTCATGAAAGTCCATACACACACGAATGGTTCCTTGCTTTTTATTCACAGGAATGGGGTTGGATACCCATTTGGTCAAGGGAAATAGGTAGATGAAACCAACATTAAGTAGTTTCTCCACCTCTGTCTTAATAGCGGGGGCCTTCCTAGGATTAACATCTCTAAGACATTGTCAAATAGGTTTAGCATCCAGATAAGTCCTAATATCATGTTCAACAATATGAGGGTCAATCCTTGGCATCTCTTCGTATGACCAAGTGAATACATCTTGAAATTCTTTGAAGAGGTTGGTGTAGATCATAATCTCTTCTAGCGAACAATCTGCACCTATATTTACATTCTCAATCTTACCAGGGGTATGAGAGATATCAATTGGGATGGTAAGAGAAATACTCGCCATATTTCCTTCAGCATAAATGCTGTGTGTATCAAGTGGAACTACGTCGTGACCGACTATCTCACTCAAGGTAGATCGAAAATCATCTTGCTCGATTATTTCAAGACTTGGGATAAAATAAGATCGATGATGCATGTCATCCCAAGTTCTCTTGAAACCATTCATGGCTTCAAGGATGGATTTTTCTGAAGGCAAAGTCTCATCTAAGAAATCACGTGAACAAGATAATGAGGTGGCCCATACAGGCCTAAGAACGAGATCCTCCTCATCCATCTACGAGGTACTAGGATCAGGATGGATAGAGGAGTCAAGAATGGCTTGATATGCAATCTTCATTGTCGATAGTGTCATTGTCATGCCAGCATGCAACTGTCCTTCACCCAATGATGTCGAAGAAGGTAGGGTCCATGGATCACTAAAATAGGAAGTGCGGAAAGGTATGGACCTTCCGATTGAAGAAGGCCTACTAGACATGGCGTAAATGTGATGGATCGGTGTCAAGAAGTCAAAAGTACCCATGAGAGAATAATACATTCTAACACCAATATTCACAGTTGCCAGCTGAGAATTTTCGATCACAGGGATCAACGGTCCAACAGATGCATTAGGACTAGAGTACACAAAGGATAACTGGTTGATCATCATGATCTCCCCCTCATAAGGAAAACAAAGTACATGGAAAATAGATGATACGACAACGAAAATAGCATAGGTCCAATTGCGACCTAGTAACAAGTTATAATCGAGAGGTGCATCAACTATCGCTACTTCCACCTCTACCATCTTCCCACCTAACTGGACCAGAAAGGTGGGGAGAATACCATGAGGGCGGAAGGAATGACCATAAAATGAAGTCAACCCTTTCGATGACTTGGAAAGGGTCGGAGAATCGATATCTTTCCAACAGACTAAGGACATCACGCAAGTGGCAACACCTTCATCAATGATCGCTCATTTGATAGTATACTTGGAATACTCCACGTGGATTTGAAAATCCACATGGTAGGGTAAGTGAGGCTTCACGTCTGTGACATCAAAATTGATAACTTTTGAGCCAAAAGGTTTTAGATATCCTAAGGCAGAGAGTAAGGAATTCCTTTGTGATGGACACATCTGGAGTACCTCCAAAGCAGACATCGCACAAGGGGTTTGGCCTAGATCCTCAACAATAGAGTGGTTTTGGGAGGTTCTAGCATTAGGGTTGTGGCTAGAGAACTTGAGTACTCCTTTCGGAATACGAGGCGGTGGCTTTGGTTTCTCAATCTGTAAGTTCATCTCCGGGGATGGAGGAGGAGCTTTTAGGCTAGTACTAGCTTTTGAAGAGCTATAATCTTGAGAGAGGGTGGCTATATCAATTTTTGTGTCGACCATATTGATGAAAACACGATCACCATCTTGCAACAATGGCTTTTGACTTCCACCGGATGCATTTTCGACATTCGAAGAGCTCGATGCTAAGGGTTGATTGTGTGGGAATGGGTTCGTCAGCACGGTGGGTGGTATATTTAAAAGCCTCGTAACCTCCACAAGTTTGGGGCATAAGTGTGTAAGGTGATCATTGGTACAAAGTTACATGGAAACTTCACCTTACATTTCTCTTTATTTCCCTCTCCAACATTATCATTATGTTTCCCATTATTATCTTTGTCCTTGGGTTTATTATTATTCTTCCCACCCTACGATTATTTCGACCTTTCCTTTTATTCCCATCTGGTTCCTAGTCACCATTTGGGTTCTTCGACAATTGCATGGAATGTACATCTGCCGATAGGGTGGGTTTAGATGATCTAGACGAGGTGGTCCCTACAGTGGACTTCGTTGTCGAGTCTGTGGATTTTACATTGGTGGACCCTACAATGCCATCGGCATGAGGTTTGAAAGTTTGTCTAGGATCGTGATTTGTTCACGTTGCGTCTAGAAGAAGGTGGTATAACATCCCAGACTGAGCATATATCAAATCAAATTGTTGGGCTCTAAGGATAACTTCTTCCTCACTGAATACCCTGGAAGTAGCAACGTCCTTTGAAATAGGAGCATGTAAGGACTTTAGGAACCATTATAGAAGAAAGGCTAGGGGTATAGGAGTCTTAACCAACCACCCTCACCTATGCCATTCCTAGATATGGTCTGAAATGTGAGTGTCGGTACCTTGGCATAAAGTCTAAAAAAGTTCAAGGCCAACATCATAACGAATGGACAGTTGAAAGTGGTTGAGAAAGGATAGCACCAACTGATGAAAAGATCCATACATCCCCCTAGGTAGCTCAATGTACCATTGTAACGCAACTCCAATGAGAGTGTGCTGAAACAATGGTAATCTAATAGAATCATGATTCATAGAATTCAATGAGCACCAAAGGTGAAAAGTAGTGATGTGGTCACCAAGGTCCTCGCCATTCTTACCCTCAAACTTTGGAATGTCTAACGGAAGTTTGGTAGGGGTAGGGGGCCATGCAGGACCATGACTCACCAGGTCATTCATTAGTTTAGACAAATATGGAAAATTAAGTGTGGCTAGAAAGGGAATACAGGGTTGTGACACCTGGCCCCATCCTCTTGTGAAATATTGTGTGTTAGGAACTGCATTCCATCCAGGATTCTGGTAAGGACCAAAACCTTGTCCGGGATAAAAAGATCCTCCCCTGAGATGATTCATAAAAGATGGATTGGGCATCATTCCAACTTGAATGTTCTGATAAGGGTTATGAAAGTTTACCCTAGTTGGATTAGATCCAAACTGAGGGTTGTTAAAATTGCCCCCAACTAGATTAGATTCAGGTTGGGGAGTGCCCAAAGTGTAAGAATGACCTCCTCCAAGTGGGAACCCAAAAGATTGAAGAGGATTCATCATGCCAAAAGTATTGGTCGGAATCGACATCGAGGGGATAGGGATATAGGGTGGAACTTGTCCACCAGCTGGGTTGTTCCATCCAGCCGTAGAAGGGTTAGACCCAAGGTTAAGAATAGGGACACTTCCCACACTAGTATTCGCTTGGGGTATACGAGAACCACCAAACAGGAAAGGAGTGTAAGGAGGTGTAGTGCCCCCAAGTCCAAAGCTAGCGTTAGGGCCAGCAGCTGGGATGGTAGTAAAAAACTACAACGTGAAGTTAGGCATACTGTAAGAAAATGGACTAGAAGTCATAGAGATGGTCTGAACATTGTAACTCGGTGAGTGACCAAAACCCCCAAAATGGTTTGATGCAAGAGAGGATGCATTAACTATGGGTCGAGCAATAGTACCGGTATAAACCTCTGGCACTGCAAGTGTAGCGGCTGTAGGTGTCGAAGGGGTGCCATTAACTATAGTAGGATTGGGAGTCGAAGAACTCCTAGTGTTCTGAAGACTAGACTCGATACTCATTCTTATGGAACCACAAGTCTGAAAAGTGGATGTGTGTGTACCACTCCTGATAACTCTATTCCTTTTAGAAGGAAAGAACCTAAAAACCGGTGGTAACTGTAACAACCGACAGGACCTATGAGGAAGTTGGTCTGACTCCACAATGACTTATGACTCTCCAACGAATAATAATATATCCTAAGGCCAACTAGTAGTCAAAGAGAATACCAAAAAAGTGAAACGACCAATATGCATGCAAACGGGCTAAAGTGGTTTAGTGGCCTCCCTCGCTAAAGAAGGTATGTCTCGTCCAAGAGGGACCTGAGACTCCCTGATAAAGTTTGGAGGTAACATAATCATTTATAAGGGTCCTCATAGATTTAACAACCAGTTGGTTAGATCCCCCCAAAGAGGTAATCCTCCATAAAGGTTGTGTGTTGTTCGACCCCTATCTGACTCAAGATACAAGCAGAATAACCCCTGTAAGTAACCTATGAGATACCTAATTCAAGCAACTAATAAACCATTGTATAATCAATGCACAAGCGAGCATTCATAAGTCCAGATCATCGTATGGGCATGGTAGAAAATCCCGAAACCTTGAAAGCACCACCTCTCACAAAGTTATGGGTACTAGCAAGATCCCCAAATATGAATAAATCCACAGAAATATCTCTGAAGCTAGGTGAGTATCTAGGGGTTATCCCTTCAACTAGCTTCGCACGACCTCGTGATTAATTTCGGTGTGAGAGGAGCCTCTTGATATTACCAATTATACAATGGACTTCTCAACTCCCTGTATCAGACACATATGTTGATTTAATTGCCTTGGAGAAGTCTACTCACAAGATCCTATTCCAAGGCACTAAATCCTAGGCTAGTTTGTGCACCCTAAAAAATAAAATCATGACTAATCAGTTTTAGTTTAAAGCATAAATTTTATTGGCCGTGGTTACTCAAAAAGTTATGGAAGTGAAACTCATGGTGTTAAGACTCTGCAAGAAAATAAATACTGATATAATGCAAAGTCTATATTTAACTTTTCAATAAATGATATGATAAATAAGAATAGTGCAGTCTTCAATTTCAACTCTGCAATTCAAAAGTAAAATGAAACCTTTCACTAAATGTGCTAAGCTAATGATAAAGTTTCCAAGATGGAAATGCCAACCAATGCAAAGTGCCTATTTTTTTTGTATTTTCAATAGACTAAAAAGAAAGTGCATGGACTGATGAGCAACCTGATATATAAAATCTACTGTGTATAAAAGAAATAACTCGATCAGAACACTAAGCAGCCAAGGAAGCATCCTAGATAACAAGGACAAATCAAAAATGGAAAAAAAAGAGAGAAAGACTCTGCTCAAAAATACAACTCCAAACAGGTTTCCTGTCATCCCAGATAATCTCAATAGGCACTATAGAGACCTAAGAAGGCTCAACAATTTTCGAATCTCACCCAACAGTCACTAAACCAAGAAAACAAGCAAGGGGAAATCCTATACATGACTTTTTAGAAGAACAAAGCGTATATATTCTTCTTGCAGTGAGACAACAAGCAGGTATACACGATTGTCAAGGCAAAAAGGGTGTATATGCTTTAAAACAAGGCCAGGCAAGGGAAGAAGGCTGAAAACTCAGACTCAGAGTGAACAGAATATGTCAAGCAGTGATACGACAAGAAATACAAAGGAAAAAGAGAAATGTAAGAAGAAAAAGTACTTCAACCCTTAGAAGGAAGATCTCTCCCCAGCGGAGTCACCATTTCTGTTACAAGGGAAAAACTCTATGGCCAAGGGTAAACCACAATAGATAGGTATGATTGCAAAAATCAACTCAATTCAAACATATGCTATATAAACTAATGTGCAATACAAGGAAGATGCCTATCTCGATCCAATGTTTGATGATGTTCCACCATTGAGCACTTTTACCCAAAGCTTTATACTTGCAAGAAGTTCTCGACAAACAATCAGAGCAAGGACATAATGATAATATAAAATGAGTTAGCACATCCGATAGCATAATACATTAATAAACATTACAAACACGCCCATGGATAATAATCATATATTTTCAAGATACCAATAGGACAGGAAAGGAGTATTTCTATTAATAATTGATCAACATAAGTGACAACATTACAGACTTCTGTGTCGTGACGGTTCGAAACCAAGAAATCAAGTTCCTTCCAACTGGGTCTCCACCACTTCAATCCTCCACTAAAGGCAACATCATAGGAAAGAGGTAATGAGGTCCTCTCAACAATAGGGAAAGAACTTGGGGGCTAAACATTGTGTTCAGACTTGAGGGACAAAGGGATGTAGACTCAATATGAAGTAATTTCTCTAAAGTAACTTTGTTCTCAAAGTTGAATGCTTTTTGCTCTTTTCCATAGCTCAAAGTTATGCTCTTATAGCCTTTAGAATTCAACTGAAGGGCCGAGTCAGAACGTTTTCAGTATATGGAAGGCCAAGGATTAGAGATCTTCTATCTTGACATGGAAACCTGACCTCATTTTGTATTTTCTGGCACAAATCCCAATATATGTGAGTTGTAGTGGAGAAACAAGCGTATACGCATCTTCTATAACTGATAGGGAGCATATATGTGGAAAAATGTATATTTTTAGCTCTGGATTCATCAAAAAGGGATGATAAGTCTGCATAGGGAAATGGAAAGAGGCCCTCTATGCAAGATAGTAATGGTGAGGAAAATCTTTCTATAACATTGGTGTTCTCACCTAGCACGTTCTCCTCTGAACGCGAAGTAGAGTCCAGCTACACACTCCTTGTGTTGGCTCATAGAGTTTCAACACTCTGTCGTGCACTCCTTGTGCTTAGCCTAAAGAACCCATAACAACTCACAAAACTCTCAAACAGATAGTGAATTCTATCCTTATCCTGCAGATGGAAACCTATCATACATCTACAACATACATGAATGCATAAACACACACACAACATTCATAAAACATTCACCTCACAAGAATTTATAAACAGTGGAATATGTTCTTTTGTTTTAACCTCAAAATGTCAATTGCAATATGTGAGCTCGGACTGCAACTAAGTCTCAGCTCTTCTCTCCTCTCGACTTTCAATGTTTTACAATTGATCTTCAACAGCCTCTACTGGGCATATGATACAAATATTTAAACAAGAGGGGCTCGAAGAGCTTTCCCTCCAAGCTACACTAGTGGTGTCTAATCACCATCAAAACACCTGTCTATTGAGGCAGATTAAAATGAGTGGAAATATAGTTTGAATTGGATCTAGATCCTTCCTACCATCAACCACTTAAGGAGACCCTATCCACAAACTGTTTTGAGGCATGATTTGGCTCTTCCATCCTGACAACATTTAATTTCTTTAATTACATTTAAAATTTAGGGCAAAATAAGAGGGTTGGTGCCTCTCCCCTCCTTGAATGAGCACCAATGTGCTGAATAGTTGGCGCGTGTTGAGGTGGACTGATGCTCCTACATCATACTCCACTGCTACGAAAATTTATGAGTTCCTTCTCATGAGCTTCCTAGCTTTGTTGAAACCCTCCTGGATCCCAAATGTTCCATTGGAGTTGTCCTCCTTCTCCTCTTCTTTTTTTCTTATCTTTCATCCCTGCTACTCGTGCAGGTCTTCTTGTGTTCAGCTTCCCTATGATGATAGTGTATTTTGATGACTTCATCATCAACTCCCTGTTGGCAGCCAATTCAATTTTTTCGATTGCCCTGAAAGTTGCCTACACCTATGTCTCTTGTACCTCAAATTTCTGTCGCATCTTGCAAAGAGACGATGTTTTCATTTCAAGAGACATTTGCAAATTGGTTTTAATTTAGTTTTCACAACTGAAAGTGTGAAAAATCCTCCATCGTTATTTTAATTGTCGTGGTCTGTTCATTGATATTTTGAAAGGCACTTACCTTTGGTTTATTACGTGGCTGAGGACATTTTTCAAACTGTGACATTCTTGCTTTGATTGCGCAACTTGGCTTTTATTTGATTGATAAGGTATTGAGCATGAGAAGTTATGAGTTATATTTGATTTCATAAGGGTCATGCTTGATCTTGTTTTATATAATGCGATTTGTACTATCTTAACCTCTAAGCTTATCGATTTCATAAAGTCATTGGTCACAATGTTACAAGACTTTGATTATATATTGTGCAACAAGCGCATGGTAACATATGAGTTTGAATGGCAATGTTTGATTATACACTTGGCGCGTTGACAAAACATTTGGATTTACTTTGGTTTGAATTATACTATGGTGCATTGATATACGGTTTTGGTTTTACACTGATTAATGGCATGTATTAACTTTGGTTTGATTCTACATTGAATGTTCGTGGTTTCAAACAATACAATGGTGCCTTGGTATCACTATCCACCGTTTAAGTTCTTATGTTAGCCGATTAATGTGGTTTGAGTGATGTCATAATTGATTAAACAATGTTGTACTGTGCCATTAATGTTTTGCATGGCAGTGAACTAACCCACCACCTTCGCACATGCCTATTGATTTGCCTCCTCTTTGAGTGCTTGCAGTTGTTAGCCATATCGATTATGCTCATGTGTGTTTGATCCGAACCCTACCATGCGCTCGCGCCATGGCTCCAGTCGTGAGGGCTGAACCTAATGGCTGCCAGGCATTGTTAATGTTTGATGGTGCATATAGCGACCTGGAGGAATTCGGCTGGCTCCCATTCATTAGAAAGTTTGATGGTTATAACCCAATCGTGGCTCAGCAATTTGCATTAACTTTCGATGGTTGCCGAGCCAAGATTGGGGATGTGCAGTTGGAAATTGATGAGGAATTTCTCAGTCTAGCCACCGGTCTGCCTGCTGTCGGACAGAGATGGTCGAAAAATTGTAAAGTTGAGGATGTCCCGTGGACATTACTCTTTCAGTCATGAAGAGTGAGCTCTTGTGACAAGGGTTTGCCTGCAAACATGCTTAAGTAGCGCTAGCATGACTTGCTAATGGTAATCAAGCAATTCATTACTTGCGAGGGCAGGTATGGTTTCGTGTTCTTGTATCACCTTCGGCTACTGATGGTTTTCATAGGCTATGAGCTTAACATTCCTTTCTACCTGCATAGGAGTCTGTTTAAAATGTCCAAAAGGTTCAAATGAAACCTGGCCGAGAACAACCTATTTCATTTTGGGTTAATCAAAATGCTGGTGATTTGCCATTTGGGGTTACGTCGGGACTATTGGAATGATTTTATTAAACACAATAATTTTTATGAGTCAAGCCCACCACAGGTTGATAAACCTGTGGTGAGCGAAACCAAGTCAGTACCCACTGTCCCTTACAGTTCCCTACTACCCAAACCTCTACCCGAGCCACCTATTGATCTACCCGTTTCTGTGACCACAGATGTGGAGAATGTTAAACCCGTGGCTAAAAAACCCAAGACCAAACCCATTTCCAACTCTAAAGGCAAGAAGAACGCTCGGTTAATCTCTCACATGACAAGGAACAAACCAAAAGCACCTGTCAACCCTGACCCTATTGAGCTCAGTGAAGATTCTGACTCGGAAATTGAACATTTCCTAGCAAGCGAGTATCCCTGTTCCGAAGGTCTGTGTGATAAACCCGCTTATGATTTTGTCAAGAATCTACCCCCTTGTTTACGAGATGATCCAAATTATCCCGGCATTAAAATGCCCTGTGAAACCCCTGGTGACTCGTCGAAGCCCCCTCCTGTTCTATCTCAGCTAGCTGCTCCACTGTGTGATCAGTGTGGTGCATGGCTGGAAAGGTATTACATTGATGTGCCAATACTGCAATCCAGAATTCACGATCTGGAAGATCAAGTTGCAAAGCTCACCAATCAAAAGTGTAAAATGTCATCCACTGAAAAGAAGAAGCGAACAATAGGTTCGATTTTGTTCAAGAACATGGAGTTGGAAACAGCATTTGTCAATTCAAAATTGGCGTAGCTAGATCAACCTCACTGGTATGACTTTCACCTATTTATAAACTCTGTTTTACACCATGGTTTACTATGTCGCATAAGCATGCAAATTTTGTATATAATTTGGTTTTGATAAATCAATTTTCATTATCGATTGGATTTGGCTTTGATTCGAATGATCATAGGATAGATTTGATTTGATTTGATTTGTTTTAATCGAATACTCTGTTGATAATTGAAATCGTCAATATATTCTAAACACAGACTGTTTCTTGCATCCTAATTTTGAACACAGTCAATATGTCATTTCGATTTGGTTATATGTATGATATGTTTACAAATTTAAGATTTCATGTCTTTTAACCAATTTGGATACCATGCTGTGTATGCATAACTGAATTGCGAATAGATATGAGTCATGACTGTTATATCCAACCTATTGATTCGCATTGATTGATCGGGTTATCAACTCAGTTTATATTGTAACAAATATATTGTTAAGAAATTGATTATGCCCAGAATTACGATGTGTTTTTGTTTTCGATTCAGTCACGATTCGATTTGATTATCGCCCAGATTATGGTTATCACTGCTTTTTGTGGTTATGATCACTATTTTCGATTATGTCTGTTGACTGTGTGGTGATTAATAACGAAATTCGTTGAGTATGATTTCGTCGAATACAATCAAAGCGATTTACCTATTTTTACACTTTGGCTGAATGATATCTATTGCTATGACTATTCTGAGTCAATGATGATTACGATCATTTTTTTTGGTCATATCTGTTAACTGTATGACACTCAAGCAACCAAAAACATTGGCAGAGTTTGTGGATACTGTTATGCGTGTTTCGTTTTGACCATAATCGTAACGGCCTTTCTATATCATCATTTGATTAAAACAATATGAATTTTATGCATAGCAGTAACCAATCGATTATGATTGAGTTCAATTATAACTGTATCTATTTTGGATACAATGCGATTTACTTGTAATTGCATTTGGATATGAAACCGTGTGGTTATTATTTGACCCGATTTAAATGGCAACTAAAAACAGAGCATTCTTATCCTGTTTCAATTGCATTGTTTTCAATTTGGTTTGATTTGAATGATACATTTGCTTGAGCCATTAGTAATTCGATTTTAATGTTTATTAAAAGAAAATTAAATTGGATTGTTTTAAAAAAGATTTGGTTTGATTGTTATCTGATTCTATATGCTATTCTAGACTAGCTATAGAATCAGATGATTCTGTAGCTAAGTCTGTAGGATCATTTTTTTTGTATTTTGTTACTGAAATATCCTTCTAATTTGATATTTGTGTCCTATTGTAGGTAAATTCGAAATTGATATTGAGTTTTTGAGCAGTTAGGGGATGTTTCCAAGATTTCACTTGCATTTCATTTCCTAGTTTAGGAGATTTTGGGATTTTTCCCAGATTATGTAAACCTTTTGATATTATCCACAGGGATGTTTTACCCTATGGAGAAACTTTTATAAACTTATGATTTTTGTAATAATGTTCATCCTCATTCGTGGGAGAACAAGGATATGGATTTCTGATACAAACTGGAGCAGAATTGATGTCTTGTCATAGCTTTAGCTTCTCAATATATCAACATTTTGTTTCATGTTTTGTATATCACTTTGTCTATGATTTATGACTCCTTTAGCTATCTAGATCATGTGCAAATGATATAATGTTAATTACTGTGATCCATATTTGGTTTCTCCTAATTGTATAAAAATACATAACAATTGTTAGTTCAGTTTGTGAATGACAGGTTTATCTTCTTCATGAATTGAATTAAATAATATAGATTTTTGCATAATAGGTTTCCCTTTTGCAGAGATTTATATATCTTATAGTTGTTATGATATTTTTGTGTCTTGTTTGTCCTATAAACCAACTCGAAGAGCAGCTCAGCTGATCGTTTATAAGAATCTATTGAACTTATCTGGTGCGAATTTCTTCCGCCGAACAGCTTCAGAGTTATCATGCACAGGATAAACTAGGAGCGTTTACAGGTCAGCTAGTCTTTTCTTTGCTGTTTTCATTAAGTAGTTTAGTTTAGAAATAATTTTAATTAGATTTATACTAGGTTGTTTAATTTCATTAATAATATTAGATCGTTTAATTTCAGTAGTTTTATTTCTTTTCATAAAATATAAAAAAAAAACATATCTTGCTGTCTTTGGGCAGTAATCAAGTGAGTTTTGCAGGTTTTAAATAAATCTGTAGATTGTTTATATTGTACATTTGTGAATAAGTAATATTGTAGCTGGTAATTAGACAGTTGATTTGAGTTATTGCAATAGTAATAAGTAGATTGTATATAATAGTTAGAATAGTTAGTTTAATTTGTATTTAGTTTAGTTTATATAGTAGTTTGTTTTAATTAGATTAGTGTAATAATTAGTTTGTTTTTTTTAGTTAGTTAGTTTATTTCCTTTTTAGTTTTAGTTAGATTGTTTTAGTTTGGTTTATTAGTTTTAGTTAGATTGTTTTAGTTAGTTTTAGTTTGTTTTATTAGTTTTAGTTAGATTAGATTAGTTTAGATTAGTTTATCTTCGGTTCTCTTAAAAGACCTTAGGGCGGCCAACGGAGCCGTTAAACTCGTCAGGGTGGTACATTCCAAATGGCTTGGGTTATTTAGACAACCCCAGACCAGTTCCACTCTCCCAGTTGACGGATGGACTGTTTCGCCCGTCAACACTCCCTTATCTCCTCTATGGATTCTTCCATCTACTCTGTTGGCTGGATTTCCTTATGCAGTCTACTCGACTACAACTCCTCTTCCTCATACAAATTAGAGGGAAGATCATCCTGATCCCCCACATTATTTTCTTCCTCTGTGGCCTCAACTTGCCACTCTGCTTCAGACTTCAATTCCGTCGGTTCCTTACTCAACTGCTACTCATCTATCTCCTCTAACAGACTATCTTCTTCCATTTCCGCTTGTGTTGGTTCCACCCCAGCTTCTTCCAGCTCCTCCTCATGCTAGTATGTTTCCTCTCGCTTGGTTATCTCCTAGAAACCATCTTTTGGTTCTAAATTGTCCAAACAATTCTTTATCATCTTCAACTTTGTCTCCCACTGAGTGAGAAACTCAATTGTATTCCTCTCTTTTGTTGGGGCAGACTTCATTATCTTCTCCTTCTCCCTGACAGTCACAATTGGTTGTCCTTCCACTGCTGCTTATGCAACATATATTCTATCCTCTCCTTGGATGCTTGGCAGGAATACTTTGATTCCTCCAATGATCAGAATACTCCTCTTATTCTTCTCCTTTGTGACAGAAGTATCTAACTTCTCATCATCTTCATTCACATGTGCTGCAATTCCACACGAATCTTAATATGGATGAGGCCTTTCTTCCACCTCTTTTCCATCTGGTAACACCCCTTGTTGACATGAACTCTCAACTAAGCTAATCTCCTCTCCCTATCCCACCTGGAAAATTGGGTTTTCTCCTATGCCCTCCTGGATGTTTATGAGATCAATTGATCTCTTCTCATTGCCCACCTGGAATCCTATGAGATCTCTGCCAGATCTCTTTCCCTCATCACTGAGGTTTTCAACATGACTCAGACACCTTTTTAACACCTATTGTTGCCTTTTGGCCAACAACTTTTGAACAGGCCACCTAGCTTTCCTTTTCAAATTCCATTCGTACCTCCATCATACCTTTTCTTCATGCCACATCTTCAATGCTAGCTTTTCCATTTATGCTCGGATTTCATTGAGCTCCTTATCAATTTCCACTTTTCTTTTCTGCATGCAATCTTCCCTTTGACCATGCTCATGACCTTCAGTATCCATCTCTCTTGCTTCACCTTCATCCCACCTAGATGTCTACCATTTGTTACACACCTTGCACCAATATCTACAGAGCATCACACTTTGTCTCCCTTCACCTGTTGTTTACAAGTGAATTCAAGCTCTGATACTACTCTAGTGCATGCCCCCCCATCCTCATGGGGTTCTGTGACCTCTCGGTCTAGAATCATTCAATTACTTGAGATGAATCGGCTCTTTGGGCCCCTACTGGAACCCAGATTAAATTTACATAGGTCCTCCTTTCTCCAAAGTGTAGGTTTTGCCGAACCCGCGGGCTCTTTCTTGCCCCCTTTGAAGAAATTGAACAACATGCACTAGCTGTCTATGCTAGGCCCCTTCCCTTATATGACCTCAAGCTATGAACTTGGGCCAATCATCTTTGCAACTCCGTGCTTTGGAGCTTTGGCGAGTAGCTCGCTCCCTTTTTCCCGATCTTTGAATCGACGAATTCGTTCGAAACCCAATCTATAGTCCACGTCTCTCCCACAACCTCCCACAACCAACGACTGTGATCTACTTCAGACTCCTCCCTTTGGGAGTTCCTCCACACTACTCTCCTATTTATTCCAAAGCACCTCTTCTCCAAAATACATTGATCTCCTCCATGTTTCCTTCTGGATCTAATGGTCCAACTCCACTTCGCTCTTCGCGACTTCGCGAAGATTACCCTTTGCTCCACACAAATCTTCTGAAACTCTATCTCTTAGACTCTATGATCTTTCACCACCTATCTCTCCTAACGATGGTCTACCCTGCTTGGATTCGGGACTTTGGGACTTCATTAACCTGTTCTCCTGTCAATGTCTGAAATCTGATCTGACGGTCCTGATCTCTCCTCCTACAGAAGATCTGTAGGTTGATGTAGTTCCTCCACTAAAGCTTTCACTTTCTCCCGAAATTGGGAAAATCACCTAAGTATCAAAGGCTACGACCTTTGATATTCTTCCTACGAACCTGACTACTGGGCCTTGGAAATTCTTTTCCTTCTGAGCTTGTAAGGAGAAATTGCTTTACCTTTGGCCCACTCCTTGCGCTTGGCTGAGCCTTCAGGCGGCTTCTTGCAACACTTATCTTAGTGTTGCCCTAGTGCACTGCTTTCACAGGTCTTACTCTGGAGTATTCAAAAACTCTGTGAGTGTCCTCCTTTGACATTCCTCTCCTCAAAACATGAAACAAAATTCCCTTTGTGCACACTTGCACCTACTCGATACCCTCCTGGCAGAGCTCGACATAGTGTTCAACAACTTTGTGCTGCGTTTACTCCTGCGCAGACTTTCCACCAAGGTATTCAACAACCTTGAAGCTCCCCTTTGAGTATGTGAATTATATTGGTGTGTTTGCCTGACACTTTCTCCTCTAAGCTCGAAGTAGAGTCTAGCTATGCACTCATTGTGTTGGCTCATAGAGTTTCAACACTCTATTATGCACTCCTTTTTTCTTAGCCTAAAAAACCAAGAACAAATCGGAAAACTCTCAAACAAATAGTGAATTATATCCTTATCCTGGAAATGGAAACCTATCATACATCTACAACATACATGAATGCATAAACACACACACAACATTCATAAAACATTCACCTCATAGGAATTTATAAATAGTGGAATATGTTGGTTTGTATTAACCTCAGAATGTCAATTACAATATGTGAGCTCATACTGCAATTGAGTCTCAACTCTTCTCTCCTCTCGGTTTGCAATGTTTTACAATTGATCTTCAACAACCTCTACTGGGCATATGATACAAATATTTATACAAGAGGGGATCGATGAGATTTCCCTCCAAGCTACACTAGTGGCATCAAATCACCATCAAAACGCTTGTCTATTGAGGAAGATTACAATGAGTGGAAATATAATCTGAATTGGATCTAGATCCTTCATACCGTTAGCCACTTAAGGTGACCCTATCCATAGCCCATGCAAAGTAATAATTTGGATCTTCCAGCCTGACAACATTTAATTGCTTTAATTACATTTAAAATTTGGGGGAAAATGAGAGGGTCAGCGCCTCTCCCCTCTTTGAATTCACACAAACATGTTGAATAGCTGGCATGTGCTAAGGTGGAGTGATGCTCCTGCATCAATCTTGAACCATTATAACCATTGTTAGAAAAACCAGTTTTGACTCTATTAATTTATCAAAAATAAGGAAAATCATTAAAAATTGACAACTTAATACCTTGTGAGCTTCGTGTAATTATTTCCTTGGAAAACATGAGTAAATATGGTAAATGGAAGAGTAAGAAGGTGACATGAGGGTAAATGGGTTAAAAATGGAATTATTGATAGTGAAAAAAGCATCACAATGAAGGCCCAACATCTCCCCCACACCTGAGATATTTCATGTCCTCGTGAAAATTAATTAGGAAGTTGATGACTACTTGAACATGGTTCTGAAAATTGAACAAAACTTTTCAAACTCAATTGTCTCAATAATATGCTGCAACATCTATCAGTATATCTAGATTAGAGGGTGCATAAGACTATTTCTTCTTATGTTGCATCTTAAGATTACTTTTCAACGTTCTATTATGTAATGCCATCAATTGATTTTTCCTATACCACTGTTTGGCTAGCTTGAGTAACTTCCCATTCTCATATGACCATTTTTCATTCTCCTTCTACAACTTAACACAATGATTCTTTAATGCCTCATTTTCTCTCCTGACACAATGATATACAAATTTAAACTGCTTAAGATCTTATTTTAATTTCTTAGTATTCTTATTTCTCCTTTTCATATGCAAAGAGGTTGAGTCATTTATAGGATCATAAGATAATTTTTGCTTGACTGGTTCATAGTAACAATCATCAAATGAAACTCTAAATTTGTTTGCTTGACTATGAAACTTTGTGTCATAGTCACAATCATCAAATTTTGGTTTAATAGGTTTAGGTTCAATACATGCATGAGAGTGGAGCTCAGAAAACAAATTCCTTGAACTCTTAGGAATTGTGTTAAAAATAGCCACTTGTTTCTCTTGCTTGTCATGGTTGTGTTCTGTCTCCATAGATTTTTTTTAGTCATGCTTCTGGTGTAACATCGAGTAACATGAAAGGAAGTTTTAGTGCTCTGCTTCTGATATTTCCTTAAATATTTCATTTTAGGGTTTCATGTCTCAATAGTGAAGTCCTCATCTCTAGAAGAGTTGAGGTCTTCACCTCTATTTATTTCATTATTAACAACATTGTCTTCATGAAACTTATTTCGATTCAAGAACTCGTCCCATGCATCATTCCTCTTCTTAAGCTCTTCCAAAATTATAATTTTAATTATCCCATGATGATATAGACCATGACCTAAATTTCTAGGGTTTTTTATGAATATGCTTAGCCATTTTACTAAGTATCTTCCATAGATAGAAAAGAAAATTTACTTTTTCATCTTCCTCAAAATGTAACAATAGGTGGACATGATATAAGAATGTGACACCATACCTTCCTTTGCATATAATGTACTTCTTCATAACAAAAATTATGTTTCTCCACTCCTCTTTTATCCATGAGGTCAGTAATCCATTCATCCAATTAGGATTTTGTTGAGATGTACATAAAAATCGGGCCCATGCCCCCATCTAAATTTGATTATTCTTGAATCACCATTCATCCTTTTGAGGTAATCAAGTGGCATGGGTCACTTCTTTCTCAAAGACTGTGATTAGAAACCTTCCAATCAAAAACCTATGCAAAATCTTGGGTTACCTAGTCATTGTGTCCTTGAAATCTTTGGAAGAAGGGATACCATATGGCTTCCTGAAAAACATTTTTGCATGCATTAAACTATGGATATCCTTCTAGAACTTCTATTCTTGAATGATCTTGTCTTATAACCCCTTGTTTAACCATGATGCAAACTCATAGTATGAAGGCTCTATTGAAACACTTCATCTCTCAATGGCTTAACACTGTCAACGAAATAGTTATGTATAAGGAAGGGTGAGGGAAGAATTTTGAAAATAGAAATGATGTTTTAGTTATGGGACTCATTTTGAATCACATCAATATTTATAATGAGGTAGGAAAATCATAACAAGTAATGGCGAAATTTGAAATGATGATATAGTCATGATTACCATGGAATTATAATTGAAACATCATCAGCCATAGGGTAATGATAATATGGTAAGGGATAGGTTTATAATGTAGAGAGATGGCAAGGAAATGGTAATAAAATTAGAATGTTGATAAGAGATGAAGTCATATCATGTAATAAGAAATATAAGAACATAGGAAATAAAAAATCGCATGGTAATTGTTGTTACAATTTTCCCATATTTTTAATAAACAAAAGAGATTCGAAACTGTTTTTACCTCAAGTTACTTGAATGCAAATTTGGATTGGAACACATAGAGTTAACTATGTTGAAATTTGAGGAATGCAAACATGGAAGAGGGGAAAGAAACCTAAGAACCTATGTACTGAGTCATACCAAAGGAAACTAAAACTCTGTTGCTAAGAATGATCAATGCTAATGTTGATTGTTGATGTTGGGTGTGGAAAAAAAACTATGTGCTACTGAAGAAGACCAATTTGGATGGCTGAAGTAGGAGGCTATGAGTTTCTTGGAAACTGATATACTCTGAATTTGGACATGGTTTCCATCAAAACAAATTTTGGCTATGAAAAAAACTCTAATGACATGTTACATAGCATTCAGTAACCACTATGATAATCTAGTAACTATTGAAAAGTAGTGGTTACAGGATTGCTTGGCCATTACTGGAACCCTTGTAACTTTGAGAACGGTGAAAAAGATAAATGTTGAAGCTGATTTTGAGAGAATTAGAAGGTATAATCATGTGCATGACACAAATTTTGAATGTTGGAGTGATGTGATGGTATTCTCTTGATTACAAGAACAAATAAGACTTTTGTAGTTAATGTTCACTGTAGTCACACCAAAGTCTTTATGATGATATGGAAAATAAATCCTATATGTTGATACTGGAAACTTATTTCTAGAAATTTACAAAAATGAAAGATGGAAAATTAAGGACATCTAATCTAATAATCACCATTTCATCTTAGGTTGCAAGAAGGACGCCATTTGGAGCTATGAATTTTGCAACATAGGATCATGAAAATAAACTTTGATTGATAAAACAAATGGGATGTTAAACAATTTACAGGACTAGAAGATCCTGCAATTATTAAAAAGACTGAAAGGATTTCTTATTTTTCATTTTTCCCACTAGATCCTTAGTTTTCAAGAAAAATTCATGTTCAATTATGCTAGAAGACTAGTTTTCACAATTGAACTTTATTTTTATATTTTTATTATTTATTATTTTTCGTTTCTTTTTTTTATCTGTTTAACAAGAAAGAAATAAATCAAACTGACATGGAAGAAGGTTGGAGACCCTTCCTACTTACTACCTCCATTTTTTATTACTGCAACACATTTTGAATGAATTCCTCCTAGGTCACATGATGTTGATATAATCTTAATATATGGCCATTAACCAAGAAACAAATTCCTCATCCATCAATATTTTTTATTCTTATGGACCCATTATCAAAGATAATCTCAATTTCATAAGGACCTAACCAACGAGTAGTGAGCTTCCCCTTAAAATTCTTAAATTTGGAGAAAACAAGGAGAGCCCAATATCCTGGTTTGAATTGATTCTTCATGATAAATTTATCTTTACACTTCATTATATACTATTTGATAAGGGTAGTCTATTGAATGGAATCCTAACAAGTCTCATCCAATTCATTGATCTAAGACAGTTTCTGTTGTTGAGCATCTAACATATTCATACCTATCTAAACTGCAATTTTTTCATCATGACAAGATTTTAATATATCAAACATTTCATCTTGTCATAAATACCTCCTAATAACTATATTTTGTCCTATATGGAAGAGATATTCTCCAATCCATGAATAGGTGGCATTGAGTATGACAAACTTCTACTTCTCTCTAGATGAAAGATGTCGTGGAAATGTTTTTGTAGCCAAGTAGTTTTCAACAACTATGAACCAAGGAGAGTTAGTAGATATAGAAAAAAAATGGTCATCGCGAAAATTATCATCTATAAGAACTACTTGAACTTTATTATGAATCCTAGAAAGAAAGTCTGCAACTAGATTTTCCTTTCCAATTCTATCTAAAATAGTAATATTAAATTCTAGTAACAAAATCCATATAGTTATTCTACCATTTTTTATTGGATTTTTCATGAGATACTAAATGGAAGAATGGTCAATATGAATGAAAACCTCATACCGAGTGATATACTGTCTAAATTTATTGATTGCATGCACAACTTCCAAAAGCTCATTATTTGTTGTTGTATAATTTAATTCAGCATGTGTCAATTTTTTTTATAAAAAAGTAAATGGCATAAGACAACTGATTTTGTTTTTGTCCCAATACTGGTCCAAGAGATGTGTCAAAAGAATTTTTCGATATGTTAAAGGGAAGTTACCAATTTCCCCCATTTAATATTAGTGCTACAAAAGATTCTCTTTTAATGTCTGAAAAGAAGTTTGACAATGAGCATCCCAAGAAAAATCAGTGTCCTTAGTAAGAAATTTAAGCAAAGTAGTAGCTATTATTGTAAAATTTTCTATGAAATTCCTATAATAGCCTGCAAGCCCTAAAAAAATTCTCAGATACTTTGGATATCTTGGTACTGGAAGCTTTGATATAACTTCAATCTTCATTGTATCAACTTGAATTCCTGCACAAGATATGTGATGACCAAGAACAATGCCTTAAGTTAACGACATATGACATTTTTCATCACTTGATGAAATTTTAGTTTCTTCGGATCTTATAAAAAATTTCTCAATATTTTTTAGTTCTTCATTGAAAGAATTACCATAAATAACAAAATCATCCATATACACTTCAACGCAATCATGGATTAGGTCAAAGAAAATACCTAATACTACTCATTGGAAAGTAGTAGGAGCATTGTATAATCAAAAGGGAAACACTCTGTAATAAAATGTCCCCCATGGACATGTAAATGTGATCTTATCTTGATTCTTAGATGCAATGTGTATCTGATTGTAACCATTGAAGCCATCAAGAAAATAAAAATAATTCTTACATGCTAACATGTCCAGGACATGATCAATGAATGGGAGAGGTACACAATCTTTTTAAGTAGATTTATTTAACTTTTGAAAATCAATACGAATTCACCACTTACCATTTTTTCTAGGAAGTAATACAAGGGGTGATGTTGGGCCCTCTGTTTTTTAGAAGTGTCCATTTTTACAGAAATGCTAAGGTTTTGAGGAAAGCACTGCATGACTAGCTGGAAAAGGGATAATAGCGGAAATCATTTAGAAGAGATAAAAGATAAATGCAAGTATAAAAAAAACAGAGAAAACAAAAAGCACCATGCACGAGCTGGATAATTAGTTAGAAAAGAAGCAAAAGAACCAGATGCCAGTAGAAAAAATCCAGAAAAGTAGTGGAACAAGAAGTCCAAGAAGTGACCAGGAGAATGGTATAAAGAGGAAGGAAGTGCAAAAAGGTATGGGGTTGCTTGGATTATTGGCTTGAAGGACATAGATCCATATTTGATGAATGAACGCTCATGAGAGATACTTTGGTTTTGCTAATGATTGGGTTAATCAAATTATGACAGTCATAATATTATTGTAATGGGTTCTGGGGATGCTACTATGCTTGCATAGTAGGGTAGAGTCTGTAATGGGTATATGGGAATAGATTCAACTGCATAAGCTATTGTATGAGAGATGTACTCACTATATGATAGTTTTGAGACATTGATAATATAAGGGATTGTTTGGGCCCTAGAATTTTGATGTATTGTGTATCGATCTTTGGTTTGTATGATGCACAATTAATTTTGTCATATGTATTTAGTGTTCAGTCACTTTCTATGAATGTATTTTCATATTGATGTATGAATATGAACATAGTAATGTCAAATACGATGATGCATTCTATTACAGGTATGAAATAACTGAGAGGGGGAGGGGGTGAATCAGTTATTGTAAATTATTAACCATTTCTCTCATTTTTAACTTCGAATCATTAATCTTAGTGGCAGTAAGTATTTACTGTGAAAACCAGTGTTGTAAACATAAAGCATATATCATAAAGAACAGCAATCGCACACACAGCATTCATTCACAATTATGAGACACAGATTTTTCAAGAGGAAACCCAACCCGGGAAAAAACCTCGTCTTCTTAAGATGTTCAGCAAGCACCAACTTCGTTACAACTCATCTTTTATGAGCACCAACTCATA
>JASDQU010205613.1:5205-28811 GCA_032191745.1 Picea mariana
TCCTCTGATTTTTTTTTTGTAATTTTCTTGTACGACAACAGTGATGTCTAGATACCCAGTGAAAGATGCTCTATTCAGTCAAGCTCTGATAACATGTTAAGTTTTCACTACTGTTATCAGATTATTTGCAAATTACATGAGCATTCAATGCATTTCCAAAACAATAGTATAAAGAGGATCACTGAAAGAAACATACTCACAAGGTACACAATATTTTATCCCAAGAAACCCTCATGGGGGAGAAAATCTAGGAAAAATTTCCTCAATAATAGTTTTCCAATACAATTCCAATACTAAGAACAAAACACCAAAGATAGACCAAGACTGAGCATGCACCTCTCTTCGCCTTCCTCTTGCAAATGCAATTGCCTTCAAGATATGCACACTAGATGAGTGAATGAGTGTGTGTAAATGAGACAACAACCTCACATATAATTACAAGTGTGAGATGGCGTTAGGGTTGTGTCTCTTCACTTGGTTGAGCCAAATTCTCCTAGAAGTGGCTAAAACCACTTTATAATTACTAGGGGCCGAATTTAAAAATGCCACTATACAAATACAATTTGACCAATACACAAAAGGGGATTTGATCTTATACAAGACCCGACTTGATCAATCCACAAAAGGGGATTTGATATATTAAATAACAAATCAAATATAATTAGAATATTCTTTGAAGTTACACTATTTCAACATGTGAGAGGTTGGCATAGAATTGATTCCCATCACATCCCGTCCATGTATTAATATTTCATGACATCGAAAATGCCTTGACTTGTGTTGGTTGTTTAGGTCATGATGTGCCTTCATGATTGACAAAACAAAAATGAACTTAGGGGATGGCTTGAACATATAGACCCCCATTTTTCCCAAGGACCCTTCATTTAAATTTGTTGCTTCATTTGAAATACCATTTGATTATAGATTGAGGGCCCTAGGGACATGGTAGAAGGTAACCTCTTGAAATTAGTGAGTCCCCTTTTGAATCCTCTCTATGAGTGATATCATTTTTCCATTAGAGGGATTCTTCTTTGAATTCTTCCGGTTAATAATTATACTTGAATCATTGAACATGATTAGATTCCTCACTCTGTCTACATTTACTGATATCAGACCCTGAAGAAGGGAATACACCTTAGCATGATTATTTGTGGATGTCTCTAAAATCCACATATAAGTAAATTGTTGTTTTCCCCTACAATCAATGGTAATCCCCCTTGTTCCCCATATGGGGTGATGGGGAGGAGGGGGATATCAAAGATTGATTCAATAGCCCATGTGGACCCACGATAGGGATAGAGGAGCCTCATGTTACAAGGAAAATCTCTCTATGATTAGGGGTAAACCACAACAAACGGAAATGACTGTAGAAATCAAGTCTATTCTCAAGTATGCTATATAAACAAATGTGCTATCAAGACAAGATAAAAGTCCTACCCTGTCCAAATGTTCGATGAAGTCCACCATTGAGCACTTTGACCCAAATCAACATACCTGCAACTAGTCCTCAACAACCAAGCAATGCAAGCATATGGTTATATAATATATGATGTTAGCACATTCAATAGCATAATCCATCAACATTCATAACAAATACGCCCATGGAATAATAATTCAAATATTTTCAAGATATCAATTTGACGAGAAAATAGTATTTCTATTAAGATATAATCAACAGAAGTGAATAAGTTACATAATTCCATGTCAGAACGGTTCGGAACCGAGAAACTAAGTTCCTTCCAGCTGGGCCTCCACCACTTTAATCCTCCACCAAAGGAAAGCTCATATAAGAGAGACAATGAAGTTCTCAATCAACAAGGGAAGATCTTGGGGGGTGAACAATGGGTTCATACTTAAAGGATAAAGGGATGCAGCCTCAATGTGAAGTGAATGATTTCTCCAGAGTAACTTTTCTCTCAAAGTTGAATTCTTTCTCCTCTTTTCCATAGCTTGGATTTGGCCCATTTATAGCCTTCAAGTGGAACTGAAGGGCTGAGTCGGAACGTTTCCAGTATATGGAAGGCCAAGGATCATTGATCTCGTGACGTGACATGGAAACCCGACACCATTTTTCAATTTTGGGCACATTTCCCAATGTACATGGGCTGTAGTGGTGAAACCTATGTATACACATGTTGTATAGTAGGCAAGGTGCGTATATGTGGAAAAAATTATATTTTTATCTCTAGGATTTGCAAAAAAAGGATTACAAGTCTGCATAGGGAAATGTAAAAATGCCTTCTGTGCAATATTGCATGGGGTGATGAAAATCTTGCTATAACAGATGCCCCCTAATGTGTGAGGCCAGAGGAGTATCTACGATGGACAAATACATTATAAAAACCTAGAAGTGGAGTAATAGGGACCCAACTGGAAGAATTAGTTGCTCATTACAATCTGTACTGACTTTGCATACATGGCTTCCAATTTGAATTACACTGTAGATCCATGTGAAAATATACCAAACAATTGTCCATGGCCATGAATAGGCAAATACAAATGCAGTTACATGCCAAAGGCTGTCATAGTCATGTACAAGGACTGGTAGAACCAGTCTCAAAATCAATCTGAAGATATCTATATACAATGGAGTACAATCTGATCTCCCATGATCACTGAAGTCACATAGGTATTGGTCCAATGAAAAGGTAGCAACAACTCAGGAAAGCTGTGGCTACATACTGATGTCTTCAAGTCTTCTACATAATCTGCCAAAGGTGCAAGTCTACATTGTGTGAATAAAGGAGTTGAGGTTGAACACCATGAGACTTCGTTTGATTACCGGTCATTGAGGTATACCATTAACAAACATGAGACAACCTACCGATGATGAAAGTAGGTATCAAGGCACTGATTACATTCTTACAAGTGTGAATAAAGGAGTCGGGGTTGAATACTTGAAGAATCCATCGATCAAGAGACATTGATGTATTCCCAACCGTCGATGGTGGGAGAACATGCCACTAATGACTGCAAGCCTCTAGGTACTCATAAGACTCTAGGTCTTGTTTCCAGAATAGATGGGTTGAAGTCGATGGAAGGAGACCCGCTGAAAGGAGAGCATTAAGGAATCTCTCATCATTCAACATGAGGTACAAAGTAGGAGCTTGATGATTTGGAGGAAATCGGACGAAGAACATGTTCATGAACCAACGACCCTTTGCATCTTTTGTGTGTGCCAAGTGCAAACGATACACGAAAAAGACCCTCTGAATAGAAGCCAATGAGGAAAACAATTGACAAAGGTGAGGAAACCACCAATAAGGCTAATGGCATCTAAGACACTGCATGAATCCCAATATGTGAATAGATGTCTTGTCGTCGAAAACAAGGGAAACCACCCAGTCAACGACCAATGATAAAATATCTATTGTTGGGTTCAAGGTTACCTATCAATGAGGAAAGTAGGACCATGGTCCGTAATAGGAATACAACTTCATGTGATTCTAAGACAAAATGAGGGTATGGATGACATGCAAAGTCAAGAGTTCTGAGGAATGGACGACACAGGTTGGTAGACATCCTTTGAACAAGAGCATGAGACATATGGAATACTATGGACTCAATCAAACATAGACAATTGATGCATGAGGCATCAATCAAAATCTCCATAGGGACTGTAAGAGTAACTAGTCGAGGGAGTAAACTCTCTATAACAAGCTAAGCTTCCTAAGGCCATGCTAAACCCAAAATTTTGATGACAAGAGGACTCAACAATTTTGTTCTTTGTTCAAAGGTGACACGACTGCTTCTAATATAAGATAATACTCCCTTCCCGTCTGTATTTTTTTTTTTTTCATAGTCAAATGAATGCTATGATACAGAGGAGGAAATGAGTGTCACAAGTAAGAAAAAATAGTTCCAACAATGGAACATACCTATTCTCAATGCAAGGAGGTGCATGCAAGAGATGGACACTCAGGGTAATGTTCCCTCTTGGGTATAGGGTGTCAAGTTGCAAAGGATAAAAATGAGGCTATACTTGGTCAAGGATGCAAAAATGTTGAGGCAAACAGTTTATAACACAAAGAAAGAACCAACTATAGGCTCAATACTGCAAGCAAGGGCATGAGATGCAATCACAACTTAACACAAAAAAATGTCCTTTTTTGTAATCTTAGTCTACTTGGTGTGAAAAAGGGATAAAATTGTACCAAATAGATGTCCTTTCAAGTTCAATTTACGAGTGTGAAAGAGACAAGTTCACCCGACAATCTTTTCACTTTTTGAAAATGAGTCGGAAAAGAGCTTAAATCAAACTCGAATGGGAGTCCTCTAGGAATAGGTTAGCATGTTTATGAATGAGAAATGAGGCTCAACATAAAGTCATGTATTATCTATAAGAGACTCTTGGTCCTACAGAAAAAATCTATGCATGGGAACCAAATGGGGCAGAGGATCTAACTAGGGTACATATGTTTTGTAAGTCTCTACCATTTGATAACGACATGTATTGTAGTAGATGGAGGGTTTTGTGTCGCTAAAAAATGGGTTCGTACCTAAGGCATATGAGTGACAGTTATAGGAAAATGCAAGTGTACATGATGGAATGGATACCTATCCTATATACTGGGTAGCGAAAGTACCTGTCCGTAGTTATGAATGGTCATCATAATGCTAAAAACCACAAGAATCCCTAGTGAAAACTATAAAAACCAACTCAATCCACTGCTGTATTAGTCCATTAGGCAAAAATAAGATCCAAAACTATGCAAAGTGGGTAAAAATTGCTATAAATAGTAATAAAAACCAAATTTTACTATGTCATTTGACTTTTTTACCCAAATAGTGAATTTTGGACCAAATTAACTCCGATCTTCAACTGGTGATTGTGGGAGCATCGAGTGGGGGAATCAGAGACCATCTGAACCAGGTAATTCCTATTCCCCTCCTCTTCCTTTCTAGTGGATGACATTTTTTATTTAGGTTTCAATTTTTAAGTTATTTAAGGCACAAATTAGGTATTTAGGTGTACGCGGGATACCATTCATCGAGTTGTGTATACGTGAGGTTATACGTGGCTGTCTAAAAGACATTCTACATATACTCGACCCTATATGCGACTGTGAATGATGCATCCCACGTACATGTCCATAAACAAGGTTTTTAATGGTTGCTAACTCAAAAAGTGATGTTTCTCTGGCATGCTGGTGCTAGAATGGAGGGAAAGGGAACACAAGGAGGTAGATGTTGCTGCGGAAAGAGATTCAGAGGCCCAAATGGCCTTGAAAATATGTAGGTTGTACAACTTTTGGGCAATCAAAGGGATGAGGGACCAAGTGAGGTTTCTACAGTTTCTCATGGATTACTGTGATCCAGAAAGTGAGAGCTTCAACCTTGATGGGAAACCATTAAGGATTGAAGTCGAGGATATATATTTCTTGCTGGGGTTATCGCGTCGGGGAGAGGTGGTGAACCTCAAAGCCCAGGGAGCTGGGAGCAGTATGAATATAGAAGAGTACATATATGCTCACTATATAGCAGGGACCGATAAGGTCAGGAGTCAACTCCCCATCCGAGCGATAAACAATCTAAGCCTCAAGATTGTTGTCCTCATTTTGACCCAGATCACAGGATCGGCTTCACTGCACTAGGCATCGAGGCCACTTATGTTCTAATCCATAGATTGTTTGAGACCCACGATGTACAATTGGTGCACCTCGCTACTAGCTAATATGAAGATCTAGTTGACAGAATGAAAACAAGGTGACAAGAGGAACTTCGGGTTTGCATCCATCTTGTGTAACTTTTGCTTCGAGCGGGTTCCAAGTTTGGGACCTAGAGTTGAAATCATTCCTCGAGGACCTCGCGATCCAGCCATGGCATGGTGGACCAAGGTGATGAGACGACAGGGGGGAGGTAGGGTGCCCACACCCTATAATGATAGGAGGTAATTTTGTCCTCGGAGTAATGTAAGATCGCGCACACGATAGCTATCATTCAACTGACATACTACTAACTGGGAATCTAGGCGAACCTCCAAAGAGAGAATACCATGTGAAATGACATCTCACAAAATTTCTATAATGACACTATATTTGGCCACATTATTCGTGGATGGCCTTAGGCATACACCACCTAAAGACACCAGTAGACCCTCGGGTGAGTAAACCACCCAAGCGACGGAAGCCAAGTTCCGTGTATGAAGACTGGCTCCATCTGTGAATCCTAAGTAGACCAAAGACTTCATTGACATCTTCCAACTAAGGAAAAACTCGATAAGCAAGATGAAGTAAAAAAATAAAGGGAATATATATATACACTAAGTTACATTAGTATACAAAGAGTTACGCCCAAGCTTGGGGCTCAAGCGTAATATCTTTTCAAGTAGAGCCCATTCCTGGGCTTGGACAACATGTTCCCTTCATAATATTCTAACTCATAGGCTCCCTTTTCTAAGACACATTGCATGATATAGGGACCATGCCACATGGGTTTGAACTTGCCTGCCCCAACAGTTCTTTGCCTTGATCATATAAAAGGACCAAGTCACCCTCAGAGTACAACTGAGGATAGACAGACTTATCGTATTGGACTTTGACACATCTTTTATTCTCCTTGGTATTCATAGAGGCATCTCGACACTGCTCGTCAAGTCTCTCTAGTTGTATGAGGCATCGCTCGATATCAAAAGTGTCAGGAAGGAGCGCGACTGCCAATCTAAGAGAAGGGATTTCACATTCAATAGGTAATATCGACTCCACACCATGTACTAACTGGAAAGGATAAAATACGATGGAAGTCTTGACCGAGGTTAGGTAAGCCCAGAAAGTGGGATATAACATAATATGCCAGTCAGATTTGTTTTAGCTGAAAATTTTCTGCAAAATGGTCTTGAGAGACTTGTTGACGACCTCTACCTGTCCATTTTCCTGGGGGTAGTAAGGGGAAGAAAGACCATGCTTAGACCCCATCTTGGATGCTATCTCTTCCATCATTTCATTTTGAAATTTTCTGCCATGATCAATGAAAATATTGTTAGAATATAATGAATGTGCTTGTTTTACCATTGACAATATCTCTATTGTCACCCAACCATAGGCCGAAGCCACCCTCCGAGCACCTTAACCTTGACAGAGAATCACTCCGAAAGAAAACCCTCAGCTTGATATCCAAACAAAGGGTAGCGCACCTTTCCCCAAGGATAGCACACCAAAAAGAGTTGATCAGATAGTCTAAACCCTAACTAAGAGATAGTCCAATCCAAACGGGATCTGCTAGCTGCAGCAACTACAATGACAACTCTCCTCCAAACTTGCGCACAAAACTGGGCACTGCAGTGCGCATAATTGCTTCTCTGCAATTCTGAGACTGCCTACCAAAATGAACATTGGCCTCCTGTATTTATAGTAATTTTGGCTAACTGCCTGGGCCGACTTCTCATTCTGGGTATCTGTCTATTCAGTATATATTATTTCTTCTGGCTGACTTCTTCTCTTGTAGGCTAATAACCTAATACAAGTTATCTTCTTGAGCCGACATGTTTTCTAGGTTTATTAGCCAACTCATTAGGGTTTCTTCTTGCTTCCTGGAATATTCTATTCTCATCGGGTTTACACATGGAGGTAAATACCTCCTGTAGCTACCATAATATCAACACTCCCTCCTAGCTAGGGAGGTATTACAGGTAATTATCTTTAGCACAAACATACCATTTACCTGGTGGCATCAACATAGTTGTATAGACTATATCATGACTAGATCATGAGCACCATCATCATCATCAGTGTCACCAGCTGCATCATCTCTCGAAACCATACTCTATCTGAGTAATCAGACATGATGCTCACTCCATAGAGTGACATAAGAGCCATTATTCTAATCTATAAGAATAAATGTTTTGAACCATTTTCTGTCTGGGAAATCTCTGTTCATTGATCATTCATCTGGCTGATGATTATTTTCAACACTGCTGATAGTCTTCAAGGCAATCAGAACAATATCATTCAATAAAACACAATTGTGTCTATCCATATTAGTACACAACTACAATCCAGTGGTACACTACCACACCAAGTACCATAAAGATACTTGATCAAACAATGGAACACATCCACCACAGTAGTATACATCTACTGTCTAGAAACATACGGTCTTCATAACAATCATCTGATATCAACCTGCACAAAAACAATGTTATGATATAAAATGAATCATCTGGGCCATTCTTAAACTCACATCCGTGAGATCTTGGAAGAGCATCTTCCCTTAGAAGGTCAAACATCAATGATGAGTTATCTAGACTATTCTTCTTAAGAAAGGAAGAATAACTGTCCTAATTTCTGAGCTTGGACCATTCCTCACCCTGGGCCATTCCTCCGACACTAGACAAAGTGTAACCTGGAGAGAATGAGTCTGTCCTTGATTGCTGAACCTGGACCATTCCCCACCCTGGGCCATTCCTCCGACACTAAACAAAGTGCAACCTGGAGAGAATGAATACGCCCTAAGGAATGACTATCCGGACCATTTCCAAAGGAAATGACTGTCCTGCACCAACCTCCAAAACAGACCATTCCCCATGTTAACCACAATGGGAAATCATTGTCCGACGATGCGGGCTAGTCTTCTTGAGTAACCCTCAATAAGAGAGACTTCCCTAGACCACTCCCCATGTTAACCACAATGGGAAGGCGCTGTCTATGGTACATCGGTAATCCATCGAACCATTTTCATTACGAAAATTACCATTCGATATGGACCATTTTTCGAACTGGAAAATGCCTGTCCGTTAGAAATCTCGAACCACTTTCCGAACTAGAAAGGAATTGCTCATCCTGGACCATTTTTCGAACTTGAAATATGACTGTCCATCAATCAATAATACATCAGTTCTCCCTCCAAACCTGGGAGTCATCTCTTCCTTTTTCAATAAGGAAGACATCTCCATGAGCTCCAACTTGAGTATGCAAACTCTTTCATCTTGGACATAAGATTTACCAAAATGTCTACTTATCTGCTCATCTGCGGAGATATGTATTGGAGAACCACTTTCTCCTTTCTGGACTTCATCACGGGTAATGTAATGCTTGATTTCAAATGTACTTGGTATGGAACATTGGTTTTTTCTAAAGGCTTCATGTAGCTCTGATCAATAAAGTATATCATTGTAGGATTCCTCTTGGTTCCTGCTAGCTCACAACGTTGTGGCAAGGGTCAAACTGGAACATATCCATGTGGCACTTCTTCTGTCATCATGAGATATAATCTTCTGAGTAATCATCTTGATACAATATCTCTGTTATAGAACATCTTCACCACGCTTCTACTATGCATTGGAGGTTCTCCACCAAGTTATCTTCTTCCATATGCATACAAGGGTCTCTTTCTGGTATGCCTTAAAGTCTTGAGATTCTTCTTCATATGATCTTTGTTCAATTTCTCAGGAGTACAGTATTTGCATTCATTTTATGTAGAACTCCAACCCATGGATATTGAGGATGATATAATGACTCATGTAGAGGTATGTCTGGTTTAATGGAACAAGTAATCATCATAGTCTTCTCCCTCCATCTGGGAGAACCTCTAGTTCTGGATCTTGCAATGCTTGCATATATACACTGTTCATCATCATAGCTTTCAGTTCCTCTACTTGATTGCTTTTAGTGAGTTCATATCAAGCTGGTAATCTTTTGATTCTTAATACAATGAATGTTTGTTTTGGATTCTCTTTCTTTCTTGGATTCTTTCATGTTATTCCTTATCTTTAGCTATTGCATCCATGGAGTTTCTTATAGATTCCATGCCCTAAAGATTCCACTTCTTCCTTTCATTATAGAATCATGGATGTGGATGGATAACCATGGAAACTTTAAGGCTTCTCTTCGAAGAAGAATTCTTCTGAGGTTGAACTAAACACGTACTGTCTTTCATGGCCACTACCATGGATATATACTTCATCATCTTCAATGGATCATAGGATTAGCTCCCTCCTAATCCTTTCTTCATGTATTAATGCATGTAATTGGATCCCTCTGTCTAACAGAGTCCACGCTCCCGTCTACATCCTTATTGTCTTCTGCAATATGTAATCGGCTCCCTCCATCTAACAGAGTCCATGCTTCCGTCTTATTGTCTTCTGCAAAATGCTATAAGTCTTTCTCCAATTTCCTCTTGATTGTTGACTTCTTTCTGTCTTTGCTTCTTCTAAGTCTCTTCAGGATTGATTCTGATTTTGGCCTATCTTGTAATAGCTTCCACATGATTTGTTTGATGTATTTCATCCATTCATGTGTATTATCTAACTTGTATAATGATATCAATCCTTATCTTGTTGTTCTTCCATAGGTATAGTTCTTCTTGGAACACATTATCTTCCAAGAGATAGATATACAAGATATGTACAGAGATGATGCAAAACAAGATATGTATAAGAACTAAGAAGAGTATTGTTACCTTTAGAAGAAGAAGTCTCTTTCATCCTACTTAGTCTTCTTTGTAGGTTCCCTTTCTTCGACAACTGATGCTTCGTGTTTCTCCTTCCTTTTCTTTAGCTCAGGACAATGATTCTTGTAGTGACCATACTTTCACTAGTTGAAGCATTGTATTTCTGAAATATCTTTCTCTGGATTTGGCTTCCTCCTTGAACCAAGATTCCTTTTGTTCCTGAAATTCTTGAATCTTTTTGTGAAGGCTTGATCATTGTACTTCTTTTGGGGTTTCTCTTTTGCACTGATCCTGGATTCTTCTTGAGAACAACAAGTCCAAAGTTCTTCAAATGTAGGATACTCCTTCCTTGTGTTCATGCTTGTGGAAAATGCATCCCATGTCTTGGGAAGACCATTCAGTACTATGTTTACCAATTACTTATCTAAAATGATCTCTTCAATAACTTGTAGTTTATCTCTTAACTGGGAGATCCTCACAAAGTATGATGTTATGCTATCATCATTCATCTTCATGTCACAGAGCTCATTCTTTAGACTCATTATTTGTCCAATGTTTCTAATTGAGAAGAGGTTTGTTAAAGCATCGTATATCTTCTTCGATGAGTCAAGGTGGGAGATGTAGGGTATCAAGTGGTCTTTTATAGAGTCCACTATGATACTCATGGCATTGATGTCACTATCTTTGAACTTCTCCATAACTGCAATGTTTTGTGGTTCCTTCTCTTTTCCTTCTTCAAACTTTGGTTCCACAATATTTCCTTTTACGATATCCAACACTTTATTCTTAGCAAGGATGAGGTCAATCCTTGTCTTCCATGCTCTGAATTTAGAAGCTCCATCTAACTTGTTTTCTGAATTCATAGAGTAAGTCATGGCTACTTTGACTTGGTCAACCCTAGATCTGACCAAAACTCAAACTTGACGTCTTGGCTTGCTGAGAGTACCAAGAGATGCGCTAGGCTAGGGTGCACTGATCTATCTAGAAATTTGGTCAATCCCTTCACTTAAGGTGCCTCAATGAGAGGATTAGGGTTTCTACAATTGCACCTACTAGTAACCCTAGTGACAATGCTATGGTGACTACTCCTGCTAGAAACCCTAGCGACAGTTCTTCAATGAGCTTAATATCCTTACGGCTATGTTTCCTTCCAGTGGTTAGAATGAATGAAGAAGGTGTGGGCCCATAACCTGTTAGAATATAATGAATGTGCTCATTTTACCATTGACAATATCGCTATTGTCACCCAACCATAGGCCAAATCCACCCTCCGAGCACCTTAACCTTGACAGAGAATCACTCCGGAAGAAAACCTTAGGCTAGATAGCCAAAAAAAGGGTAGCACACCTTTCCCCAAGGATAGCGCACCAACAAGAGATGATCAGATAGTACAAACCCTAACCAAGAGATGATCTGCTAGTTGCAACAGCTGCAATGGCAACTCTCCTCCAAACCTACGCACAAAACTGGGAATTGTAGTGCGCACAAGTGCTGCTCTACAATTCTGAGACTGCCTGCCACAATGAAGACTGGCCTCGTGTATTTATAGTAATTCTGGCTAACTGCCTAGGCTGACTTCTCATTCTAGGTATCTGTCTGTTAAGTATATATTATTTCTTCTGGCCGACTTCTTCTATTGTAGGCTAATAACCTAATACAAGTTATCTTCTTGAGTCGACATGCCTTCTAGGTTTATTATCCAACTCATTAGGGTTTCTTCTTGCTTCCTCGAATATTCTATTCTCGTCAATTTTACACATGGAGGTAAATACCTCCCGTAGCTACCATAATATCAACAAATCTCACTCAGGATACCGAACCTGGCGATACTTTGATTGAATAAGAATAAAGCAATAGTCTTCCCATCAAATTTAATTGTAGGAATGGCCTCATCCCACTTAGTAAAGTAGTCTATGACCACGATAATGTGTTGATGCCCCCTAACTGAAGTTGGGTTGCAATCTGCAAAGTCCACTCCCCACTTGGTGAAGGGACCGATGGTAATGACTGGATGGAGAGGGGCTGGATGTGAGAAAATTTGCTGAGTGAACACCTGGCAGGGGTGGCACTTCTTAAACACTTCAACACAATCTTTAAAGATAGACTATTAGAAATAACCGGCTCGCAAAATTGTCTGGGCCATCGCAAGCCCACATAGATGACCACCACAAGCCCCACTGTGGCATCCATTTAGAAATGACTTGGCTTCTTCGTGAGTTAAACAACGATGTAGGATATTTTCTATTCCTTGACGATACAAAGTGTCAGCGACGATAATGTAATTCTTAGCTTGGTATCATACACGTCGTCGGTCATGTCGTGAGAGATGCTGAGGAAACTTCAAAGTTTGAATATAGAGAACAATGTCTCCATACCAGGGGTCAGATGACGAGACAAGGAAAATGTCTTCGTTCGCAAGAGAATCAACATGAATAACATCCTCGTCCAATCGTGGGAATTCAGATATTAACTCTGCAAATACTAGTGATTTCTTGGATTTCGTGGAAGCGAAATCGAGATCAAATTATTGTAAAATGACAATCCATTTATTGTATTTTTCCCCTATGATACGCTTGGTAAGGATGTATTGAAATGGATTGACATCGACAACCACAATATTTTTTAAAGCAATATATAATGGTGTAATCGTTGGACCGCGTGAACAACAGCCAAAGCTAGATTTTCAACGTGAGAATATTTGAGCTCAAGACCAACTAGGTTTCAACTAAGATAGTAGATGACATGCTCGCATATCTTATCATCCTCTTGAACCAAAACCATACCAATCATCTCTTCAGATGCTATGACATAAAGCAAGTAATCCCTACTATAGTCAGGAGACTTTAGTAGAGGCATCGATACCAAGGCTTTCTTCAAATCATCGAAGGATTACTGGGCCCGCTCATCCCAGATAAACGAGGTGTCCTTCTTCAAAAGATGCATGAAACCCTTAGTAATATTGGCATAGTTTACTATAAACCAATGTAAAAATTTAGCTTTCCCATGTAAACCTTGAAGTTGTCTAACAGTGCGTGGGGGAGGCAATCGAATTATTGCCTCAACCTTTAATAGATCTACCATGATCCTGATCTCATAGACTAAACATCCCAAAAGACATCCATACCTAATGCAAAAGATGCATTTATGAGGGTTTAACTGGATTCTATAATGACAACATTTTTCAAAACTAGCCGAAGGTGCTTAGGGTGATCCACTCTCTTACGAGAGTGAGCAACAAGATCGTCAAGATAAGATTCAACTATATTATTAAGATCATGGAATGCGAAGGTAATATCACATTGGAAGGTTGCTCCAACGTTTTTAAGGCTGAAAGACATCTTCCAGTATGAAAAAGTACCCCAAGGAAAAATAAATGCAATCTTATGTTGATCGTTGGGTTTAATTTGAATTTGGTTATAACCTAAAAATCCGTCCATGAAAGAAAAAACTTCTCTTCCCACACACTCGTCGAGAATATGATTGATGAAAGGTGTTGGGAAGTTGTCTTTAGGACATGATTTGTTCAGGTCACAAAATTCCATGCATACACAGATGGTTCCTTACTTCTTATTCACAGGAACATGATTGGATACCCATTCAGTCCAGGGAACCGAGTAGATAAAGCCATCATTAAGAAGTTTCACTACCTCTACCTTAATAGCAGGGGCCTTCTGGGGATTGACAACTCTAAGACATTGTCGAACAAGCTTAGCATCTAGGTAATTTTTAATCTCATGCTCGAAAATTCGAGGGCCGATTCCTGGCATCTCTTCATATGACCAAGCAAATACATCTCATAATTCCTTCAAGAGCTCGGTGTAGATCAATATTTCTTCTGGCGAACAATACGCACCGATGTGTACATTTTCAATCTTTCCAGGGGTATGAAAGATATTGATCATGACGGTAGGAGAGATAATCACCATATTTCCTTCGGAACTATGAAGTGACCAACTATCTTGCTCAAAGTAGATCGAAATTCATCTTGCTCAATTTTGGCAAGATTTGGGAGAAAACAAGAGCGATGATGCATATCATCCTAAGGTTTGTTAGAACCATTCATGGCCTCAATGACAACTTCATCCGAGGGAAAAGTCTCATCGAGTCAGTCAAGTGAACAAGACGACAAAGTGACCCACACAGGCTTAAAAACATAATCCTCCTTGTCCGTTGGTGAAGTAATAGGATTGGGATCGACGGAAGAGTCAAGAACAACTTGATACACTATCTCCACTACCATTAGTGGCATGGCCATTCTAGCATTCGACTAACCTTCACAAGACCTAGTTGAGGAAGGTAGGGTCCAAGGATCGTTAAAATAGGAAGTGCGGAAAGGAATGGACCTCTATGAAGAAACGATCCTACTGGACATGGCGTAAACATGGTGAATCTATGCCATGAAGTCGAAGGTACCCATAAGGGATGAATACATTCCAACACTAATATTCTTAGTTGCCGACTAAGAATTGTCGACCACGAGGATCGACAGTCCAACAGATGCATTGGGGCTAGCATACACAAAGGATAACTAGTCGACAATCACGATCTTTCCATCATGAGGGAAACAAAGAGTGCGGAAGATGGACGATACAAAGACAGTCATAGAATAAGTCTAATTGCGTCCTAGTAACAAGTTATAATTGAGGGGTGCATCAACCACCTCAACATCCATCTCTACCATCTTCCCACCCAAATCGACCAAAAAGGCAGGAAGAATACCATGAGGGTGGAAAGAACGACCATCAAAAGTAGTCCAACATGGTCGAATATTGAGAGAGATTTGGAGAGATGAGAGCTTTAAAAAAGATCAGGGACATCACACATGTTGCAGCGCCTTCATCAACAACCTCATGCTTGATGGTATACTTTGAGTAACCCACGTGGATTTTGAATGCCATGTAGTAAGGCAAGTGATGCTTCACATATGTGATGTCAATATTGATAAATTTCAAGCCACTGGGGTCTAGAGATCCTAACGCAATTAGCAAATCATTCCTCTATAAAGTACATGTCTGGAGTACCTCCAGGGCTACCATCACACAAGGGGTTTGACCCAGGTCCTCAACAATAAAGTAATTCTGGGTGGCTTTAGCATTTGGATTGTGGGTAGAGAACTTGAGCACTCCTTTCAGAATACGAGGCGATGGCTCTGGTTTTTTTATCTGCAAGGGCATCTCCGGAGGAAGAGGAGATTCTAGACCAGGTACAATTTGTGAAGAATTGTAATCGTGAGATCAGGTGGCTACATTAACATGAGAATTGACCATATTGATGCACAAACAGTCACCATCTTGTGCCGGTGGTTTTTGACTTCCACCGGCCACATTTCCGGTATTTGAGGAGCTTGAGGCCATGTGATGGTTATGTGGAAAAGGATTCGTCAACACAATAGGTGATAGAGATAAGAGCCTCACAACTTCCGTAAGCTTGGGGCATAAATGAGTAAGATGATCATCTGTACAAATATTACATGGAAATTTCACCTCACGCCTTTCTTTCTTTCCCTCACCAACATTATTATTCATCCTCTCATTATTACTATTGTCCTTGGGTTTATTATTATTCTTCGCACCCCTACAATTAGTATTACATGGTTTCTTCTTATTCCCGCCTAGTTGCTAGTTATCATTTGGGTCAGTTGATGATTGCACATAATGTACATCTGCCGAATGAGTAGGATTGGAAGACACAAATGAAGCTGACCCTCCTACAGACTAGTTTAGAGACAACTCTTTCAAATGGATTATCACTGAGTCTACTGATTTCACATTGGCGGAGCCTACAATGCCATCGACATGAGGTTCGAGATTTTGTCTAGGGTCATAGTTTGACATTGGTGCGTCTGAAATAATCTTGTATAACATCCCATACTGAGCGTATATAATATCTAACTGCTGGGATTTGAATATTTCTTCTTCCTCAAATGTAACCCTGGATTTAGCAACATCCTTATAAATAGGAGGTTGCAAGGACTTAAGGAACCATTCTAACAGGAAATCTGGGGGTATGCAAGTCTTGATCAACCTCTTCCGTCTACACCACTCCTGTATGTGATCCGAGATATGAGTGGATTTGTCCTGGCGTAAGGTCGACATAAGTTCTAGGCCAACATCGTAATGAACCAACAATTGGAAGTGGTTAAGGACGACTAGCACCATATGACTAAAGGTCCCGTATGCCCCCCTAGGTAGCTCTATATACCATTTCATGGAAACCCCTATGAGGGTGTGTTGAAATAATCTTAACCGAATGCAATCATCGTTAAGGGAATTCAAGGAGAACCACAAGTGAAAGGTGGTAACGTGATCACCAAGATCCTCACCATTCTTGCCTTTAAATTTTGGAATATCTGAAGGAAGTTTGGTGGGAAGTGGGGGACAAGTAGGATCATGACACATAGGTTCATTCATCAACTTAGACAAGTCTGGGAGGTTGAGTGTGGCTAGAAAAGGGAGACAGGTTTGCGGCATTTGGCCCTAAGCTCCCTTGAAATATTGTGTTTGGGGAATCACAACCCATCCAGGGTTCTGGTAAGCACCATGGCCCTGTTTGGGATTTTAAGACCCTCCTCCAGAATGATTCATAAGAGGTTGGTTGGGCATCATTCTAGTAGGAATGTTCTAACGAGGGTTATAAAAAATTCCCCCAACTGGAGTGCCTCCAATTTGAGGGTTTCCCAAGGTGTGAAAGTGACCTCCTCCGAGTGTGAATCCAGAGGATAAAGGTGGATTCATCATGCCAAACGTGTTAGTTGAAATCGACACTGAGGAGGTGAGGGTAAAGGACAAAACTTGAGAAGAAGCTAGTCCGCCAGGTTGGTTACTCCACCTAGAATCAACAGGGTTAGACCCAGGGATACAAGAAGGAATGCCTCCCACTGTAGGAGTCATTTTAGGGATATGAGAGCCACCAAATGAGAATGGAGTATAAGGAGGAGCTGTGCCCTCAAGTCCAATGCTATCATTAGGGCCATCAGCTGGGATGGAATTTGAAAACTGCGAAGTAAAATTCGGCATACCATAGGAAAAAGGGCTAGAGGCCATCGGGATGGACTAAACATTATAGCCTAGTGAGTGACCAAGAGACCCAAATGGGTTCATGGAAATAGGTTGAGCATTCAGTATAGGATGGGCATCAGTGAAGATAGGTGCCTCTGGTACTACAATCATTGTGGTTGCAGGATTCAAAGGGGTGCCATTAACTATAGTAGGTGTGGGAGTCGAGGGGCTCCTAGTATTTTGATGACTCAGTTCAGTACTCATCCTTGTAGAATCACAAGTCTGATAAGTGGAGGTGTGTGTACCACGATTAACAATTCTACGCCTTTTATAAGGAAACGAATCAAAATCTGGTGGTAATTGTAACAAGCGGTGAGACCGGTGGGGAAGATGGTCCAACTCCACGATGACTTAATAATCAAGATATAAAACAAATCCTAAGGCCAACTAGTAATCAAAGAGCACAACAAAAATAATCAAACAACCAATATGCACACAAACAGTATAAAGTGGCTAAAAGGGGCCTCCCTTCCTAAAGTAGGTATGCCTCACCCAAGAGGGGCCAGAGACTCCCTGCTAAAGATCAAATTTATTAGAATCAGTTATGAGGGCCCTCGTGGGATTAAAAACCAGTCAGTCAGATCCCCTTGGAGAGGTAATCCTCCATAAAGGTTGTGTGTTGTCCGACCCTTATCTGACCCAAGGTACCTGCAGAATAACCCTTGCAAGTAACCTATGTGGCACCTAATTCAAGCAACTAAGAAACCACGGTATAACCGATGCACAGATGAACGGTTGTAAGTGAGGTTCACCGTATGGGTAGGGTAGCAAAGACCAAAACCTTGAAAGCACCGCCTCTCATGGAGGTAATGGAACTAGCAAGATCCCCATATATGAATAGATCCCCAAAAATATATCTGACGCTAAGAAGGTATTGGGGGGATATCCCTTCAACTGACCTCACGCGACCTCATGCTTAACTCCGGTGTAAGCAGAGGCCTCCTGATATTACTGATTATACAATGGGTTTCTCCACTCCCTTAGTCAGACACATATGTTGGTTTAATAGCCTTGGAGAATTTTACTCACAAAATCCTATTCCAAGGCACTAAATCCTAAGCTAGTTTGTGCACCCTAGAAAATAAAATCATTACTAGTCAATTTTAAATTATAGTGTTAATTTTAATGGCCTTGCTTACTCAAAAGGTGCGGTCGTGAAATTAGTGATGTTATGACTCAACAAGTAAAGTAAATGAATATGAAAATAATGCAAAGTCCTAACTTCAATTTCCAATGAATGATATGCTTCCTAAACATGCAATTTTCAATTTAATTATGCAATTCTAGATAAAAATGTAATCTTTTTTACATGCACTAAGATAAATGACAAAGACTAAAGGGATCAAAATGCCAATCAATGCAAAATGCCTATTTTTTTGTATTTTCAATATAAGAAAAATGAAAATGCAAGGACTGAACAACAACTTGATATAAAGACTCTACTGTGTATAGACAGAAACAACCCAAGTAGGATATCAAGGAGAAAAATTGTTAGGATATTTAGACAATTAGGAGTTAGTTAAGATCTACTTGGTCTATTGTGTCGTTAGGTAAAAGTGTGTTTTCTAGTGTGTTTCTTTAGTATGCATTAGTATGCATTTGTAGCTAGGAAATCCGATGGTCATGATATGTTCTTGACATAGAGTGATCCGACGGTTCATACTCTCCTTGATCTTAACGACCATTCATCCATGGCTTAACACTTGATTGGTCCATGATCTCTATTTAAAGAGCATGGAGGGTCATTTTCTGATGATCAACTGTGAGAAACTCTCTTGTAAAATCTCTCTGTAATCTTTTTCTTTGGATTAATAAGTTGCTCCAAGTGGTCGTGTTGGCTGGGGCCGTGGATGTTTCCCCATAGGGGTTTTACCACATGAAAAAATCGGTGTGTTGATATTTGATTTGGTTATGTGAGTGGTTACTGAAGGTGTTTTTCCTCTATTAGAATACCTGTGTTGCCGAACATGGTATCCGAGCATGTTTGAAGATCCGCTCCTGTTGTAGATCAAGATCATGAAGCCAAGTTGCCCCATCTCCATTTTTTGTCATTTTTGTACATTTATTGGCTAAGAGGACTGTTCCATTGCATCCAGAGCACTCATTTCATTCAGGAACACTTTTTGTTTCACTCGAAAAGGTTTCCGTTTTCCCAAGATATGACTATTACAGTCAGATCTGGAGGTATAAAGCCTGAATACACATTTTTAAAATTTCTGCAAAGTTTTATTTTGGTTTCATTTCAGTTTGTATTTTTTTATTTTTGGGTTTCTACTCTTTTATATCTACCTATGCTCTTTTCCCCTCACCCTGTGCAATCTCGGAAAATCAAAAACAGATAGGAAAAGGTGCATCTTCCGGGTGAGCTAACCAAGATCTAACCCTTGTTGTCATTGAGAAGCAGAATTTTTTTCTTGTGTGAAAAGAGTTTTTTTTAGCATGCTCTCCAAGGCCTTCTTCAACAACAACAACAACAACAACAAAAACAACAACACCCCCAATCCTCCTTCTGAACATTACAATATGTTTTTCCAGACCATTTGGTTAAAACTCGCCTTATTAAGTAAGAGGTCTTGAGTTCAAGTCTCTCTTTTGTTACTTTTTTGAAAAATTTCATGCTAAAATTGTAAAGGGTATTTCACTTCAAGTATAAAAGTGAATCACTATAAGTAGCTTTAATATTTTATTTTAGAGTTATTTATTTTGCAAGAAGCTTTTCTGTTATAAAGTAACTTCATTGTAAAAGTGATCCCCACTTCTCTTTATAAAAGTGGGTCACTTCATAAAGCAACTTACACTATCACGTGGTCAGTTGGTTATCGTTTATTCCTTTTTTTAAAAGGGCATAAATATCACATTGGAAGTCCATTTTTAGTGCCGTTTTTTTTTTAAAACCGCATAACTTTTCAAGATCTTTCCATCCAGATCATCAGTTTCAGTTTTTAAATCCACATTATCTACATATTTAATATGGCTTCTACAAGTAACGTCTTGCTTACCAGCAACAACTACTTCCAATGGAAATCTCATATGGAAGATTTATTAAGAAGTATAGGCTTGTACCAGATTACTTTGGGAAAGGAAAAAGAACCCACTGATGATGATAAGAAAGCCAAATGGGCTAATAGGAGTGATGAAGCACATGGACTAATCAGAATGTCCATCTCTCCTGATTTAAGATACCACCTCCAAGAAATTGATGACCCCGAAGAAGCTTGGGACAAGATTGAATCTATGTTTGGTAAACTCAATATTATTCGAGCACAACAGTTATATAATCAAGTACTGACCTTGAGTCCAAGTGATTTTTCTTTCCTTGGAGACTATCTATCTAGGTTTAAAACACTCAAAATTTTATGTGAAGAATGTAAGATAAAAATGGAGGAAGAGCGTTGCATCTATATTATTCTTTCTAAGCTAGGTAGTGCATATTCTGTGTTTGTATCTACCTTTTATGCCATGAGAGAGGCTCTAGGGGAAGCTTATGAAAAACCCACTCTTGATTCCTTTTGTGCTGCTTTGATTAGAGAGGAAGATAAGCTTGTACAACTTGGAGTGATCAACACTACAGGTACCTCCAACAAAGCCTTAGTTGCCCAACATAAAGATAAACCCAAGAATCCCAAGAAGCAACATACTTGCTGCAACAAAAAACAATATAAGGGTCCCAAACCCACTCAGACAACTTTTTCTCCGAATGGAGACAAAGGAGAAAAATATAAAAATAAGAAGACTGATAGACATTGCAATTTTTGTGATAAAGATGGTCATGATGAGTCCAAATGTTTCAAGAAGATGGCAGCTTTAGAAGCAGTGATGAAGAAGCACAACATCAATATTGATCCTACTTCTTCTCTTCTTCTCATGGACATGCACTTTCTACTTTTGGTTTCTATTCAATACACCTTCTACTTCTACTTCTGATAAGTGGCGTATTGATTCTGTAGCATCTTATCATATGGATAAGGATAGAGACATATTTTCTACTCTAAATGAATGTAACACCAAGATAATATTTGTTGGTGATGATATATATCTTAGTGTTGAAGGATCTGGAATAGTACAAGTATAAAATGGATATTTAAATGATGTATTATGTGTTCCAAGTCTTTCTTGTAACCTTCTATCAGTATATCAAATCACTCATTTGGGTGAAGGTATAACCGTAGAGTTTTCACCTCACCAAGTTGTAATCAAGGATCTAAAAGATCCTAATCATGTTCTTGCAACTGGAATTGCTGATGATATTACCAGGTTGTACAAGTTTGACAACTTTGGGTCATCATCTTTTTCATCAATTTTTATTGCTCATAGAAATGACTTGAGCAAACTTTGGCATGAGCAGTTTGGTCATCTAAACTATCGCTCATTGCAACAACTATGTAATCAACAGATGGTGACTAGTCTTACTCTTGTTTCATGCAGAGATGGTGTTTGTGCCGGTTGTGTTCTCGGAAAACATCATCGGGATAGTTTTGAAAAACGTGCCTCTTGGCATGCCTCAAGTCCTTTGCAGCTTGTTCACAGTGATTTGTGTGGTCCACTTTCTTCTCCTTCTTTTTCTGGGTGCAATTATTTATTAACTTTCATTGATGACTTTTCCAGACGTACTTGGGTTTACTTCTTAAGACTTAAGAGAGAAGTTTTTGACAAGTTTTTGGCCTACAAGGCCCTTGTAGAAAAACAATCTGGACACCAAATTCAAAAGTTAAGAATAGATAATGGAGGCGAACACATGAAAAATAATTTTAAAAATTACTGCACTACACGGGGAATCCAAATGCAACACACTGTTCCATATACACCACAACAAAATGGTGTTCCTGAGAGAAAGAACCACACATTAAAAGAAATGGCTAATTGTATGATCCAATCTAAGGGATTAAGTCTAAAGTATTGGGTGGAAGCCATCAACTGTGAAAATTACATAGTAAATCAAACTCCCACAAAGGATCTTAAAAATATAACACTGGAAGAAGCTTGGACTAAAATCAAACCAGATGTAAGTCACTTCCGTGTATTTGGCAGTATAGCATGGGCTCACATTCCTAATGAGAAAAGGAAAGCATTGTAGCCTAAAAGTGAGAAGTGTATATTTTTTGGTTATTATGAAGATGTCAAAGGTTACAAACTTCTTTAATCACATTGTAATGAAATTATTATTAGAAGAGATGCTAAATTGCGTCTTGGCTTGTGAGCCTAATTCGACGTTTGTGCCTTGTTTGGCCCGTGAGCCTAATTCAACAGTTGTGCCTTCTTCGGCTTGCGAGCCATCTTCGACATTTGTGCCTTCTTCTAATCTAGTTTCTTCTTTAGATGATGACAATGATGATGAAAATCCACTTCCACCTGCTCACCCTCCTCCAGATGAGTCCTTTGACCCTAAACCAACACCAACTCCATTGCTTCCTAGATGGGTCCGTTCAACACGAGAAGCAACTGGTGATCTTGTCGGTGATCCTTCATATCAACGTCGGGCATGTTCATAGTTCCAACGAGCCTCTTATCTTTTGTCTCAATTTTCAAAAACTCATGATCCAGAGACATTTGCAGAAGCTTCAGGTCATCCAGATTGGGATACAACAATGAATGAAGAATATTGTTCTTTAATGGAAAATGATACTTGGGATCTTGTACCTCTTCCAAAAGGAAGAAAACTTGTCAGATGTAAATGGGTCTACATAATGAAGTATGCATCAGATGGAAGTGTTGAAAGACACAAGGCTCGTTTAGTTGCCAAAGGATTATCCCAAGTTGAAGGAATTTACTATCATGAAACATTTTCCCCTATAGCCAAAATGAATTCCATATGCCTTGTTCTTGCCCTTGCTGCCTCACATAAATGGGAGGTCCATTAGATGGATGTTAAATCCACCTTCTTGCATGGAGATTTGCAAAAAGAAATATACATGGAACAACCTCCTGGCTATGTCTAGAATGACTCTAGCCTTGTTTTTCACCTTAAGAAATCTCTTTATGGTCTCAAGAAAGCTCCCCGAGCTTGATATGCTAAAATGGACACCTTTCTTATTTCCACTGGATTCTCTAGATGCCATTCTAATCCTAATGTCTATACCAAGAAAGTAGGAATCCATCTCATAATCCTTATCCTTTGTGTTGATGACCTTATCCTTACTGGTAGTGACTCGAAACTTTTAAACC
>JASDQU010205615.1:7330-18604 GCA_032191745.1 Picea mariana
GTTTGCGAAGAGATTATCTCTACCTGCAATTTCTTAATCTCCTACGTCCCTTTGACACGTTCTAGGATTGGTACTGTCTTTCATCTTGAGCTCTTGGATCGCTACATTGATCCTTTCCTCTTCCTTGTCCCACCGTTGGACCTGTGGATCTTCCTCCAACCTTGTCCAAAGTTGCATTGCTTTATAGAACAAGTCAACTACTGTGCTAACCTGCTGCTCTATCTCCTGCAACTGCACTGTTGCTTCCTGCTTCCTTTTCTCCTTCACTTCGAGTGGAGTGGTGGGTATGAGTTGTTCTCAGAGATTCTCGATCTCCTTCTGATATTGCTCGATGGCCTGCACAATCTGATTAATCTTTTCTGCTACTGGGAGTTCATTCCCTTGCAAGGTGTTTGGAAGTTTCTCCAAAATTCCTCCTACTCTTCGTTCCAGTTCGTTCCTGCATTCTTTTTCCTCCTGATTTTCGAACTTGGCCTGCTCACAAACGTTTTCCAGCGCCTCCCACTTCTTTGTTGCTTGTTGTAACTCGACTAAGTTTCTATGTGTACGAGACTGTACCTCATGCTCGACGCTAACCTGCAACTTGTATAGTTCCCTTGATGGCATCCGCGTCAAGACCAATTGGATGTGGTTTAAATCCTTCAAGGGTGTCTACCCCATGATTTCATCCATGTGCAGCATGCTAGGTGTGATGTAGGCCGTTGCATTTGTGTGTGGTAATGAGTGGATTGGATCTTGTTCTTCTACCTCCACTCTTTCATCGTTCTATGGTGTTGATGGCTCTATGCTCCTGCTACTTCTTGCTATTTGTACTTCCCCAAATTTCTTAAGGAACTATCCCATTTCTGCCATCTCTTTTTGCAGTTTGTCCCTGTGATGTGCTGCATGGTTGAAGACCTCTGGTAGACAATCCTAGACCATTCTAGCGATCATGTCCCCATCGTTCTCCGTAATTGTATATTTTGGCATTGCTCGTTGCCTTTGAATTCTTGCACGTGCCTCCTGCCTGTGTGGCTGGTCTCTTATTTCCCTCTGGTTCCTGTGTGTTGGGATTTGAGGTGGTCTCCTGCGCTCCCTTAGTCCGTTTCTGTTGTTCTTTTGTCAACTATGTATTCTCCTTCTTCCCCTTCTGGGTTCCTGTCTTCTTTGGTCCTTCGTCTGTCTGTGTTGGATTGACTTGGCCCGTTCTTGGTCACTTGGGCACTTGGATTTCTGGAGGCTGCATTTCTTCTTGCTCTGCCTCTCCTTCTGCTGTTCTTTCCGACACTTCCTCGGTGATGGCTGGAATCTTCCATTCGTTGGGCCATTCACTGATGACCATATCGATATCACCCTCTATGATGTAGTAGCACATCTGTAGCCATTGTTCAACCGGATCCTGCTTTGCCTATATCCACATTGCTTGTCATGTGGCCTGGAAATTGGCAATGTCGGCATATCGCACGACAGCCTCTTGTGTTATTCTCCACGATCGACTGATGGCTTCCTGTATGTCTCATAGGTAAGCTTCAAATATGATCCCATTCTCCCTCTTATGCCTGGAATTCGACCATGCTTTCAACAATAGATACCTCGCTCCTGCAGGCTGTGGTCTGGTACAAAAAACTACATAGCTTGGTTCTCGCCATCCCATGAAGGCTATTAAAGTAATCAACCATGAGTAGTGGAAATTTGTGCCTAGGTCTTGTGCATGCTTGCAGTCCTCTAGGAATAAGTTCAATAAGTATGGCACCCAGCTCATTGAGGTGCCTTCTGCACACTAGGATGCAACTACAATGACTCTAGTTGGTACTTCCTCCCTGCGACATTTTCTTAGCAACTTGCAGGCTAAGATTTTTGCGCCCAATTGTGTGGCTGCATTGTTAATCTGTTTGATGATGATGCCTCTCATCCCCCTGGCGGTGCCATACTTCTTCTTCATTTCTTCCGCCAACACTTTCTCCTTGGATTTGTCGTCCAGAACCAACACGGGATCCATACCCCGAATTGGTAAACTTGTTATTTGCGCAATAATCTCAACAGTTATGGGGACGGGTTTGTCCAACCATATGTCCCCTCCATGTGTGACTGCTAACAACTGCTTGATGCATGCTGTTGCCAAAATGTGGTTATAGGTTCAGCAGACCTAAGATTCTTGTTTTCTCTAGCGCAGTTGCCCACTGGTATGGATGTTTAATCGGTTCTCCAAGATGAGTTGTGCCCATGGTCTGTATAAAGACCCTCTGCGCAAGTTCCGGGAACTTGGCTTCATCTGCTACATCATGGTCTGAGTATTTGAGCTTCCCGACGTGACCCAATAGCTCTGGTCCTACCTGTACCCCAACTAGTATGTGTGGTAGAACAATTTCTGCTGCAGGTTTCTTGTAGGGTGAACTTGGTATCTATATCTTGTCCTTCTACTATGGTGGCTGGCTCGAATTTCCAGTGGCTTTCAGTTGTTCCTTTGTATGCCATTCTGGCCAAGCCAAGACATCGTCTGCGGTCTCCCCTACTGGGTGTTTTGAGATGGTCGTTTGAGACTCATCTGGCTCCATTGCTGTGTTAGATTCGGCGCCGTGAGATTAGCTTTCAGAGCTGCTTCTGTATTCTCTGGTTGCACCTCCTTCTGGGTTTCTGATTCTTGGTTCTATGATTCATGCGCCGCTGCGTCCGTATCTACATTTGTGGCCTCTGCTGCTGGCTGCTAAATTTCTTCCAATATCGGTGTGGGTTGTACTGGTATCCTCTCTGGGGATGGGATTTCGTCAATATTGATGACCTCCGACGGCTGGTGTTCACCTTCTTTGGCTTGTCCTTGTGACCTGGTTTGAACTCTGGTTTGTTTGGCAGTCTTGCTCACTTCTGCTTGCTTGGGCGGTGCCATCGTGGTGAGTATCAAATGGCTGCTAGACTCAAACGGTCTATGTGGTCTTCTTGAACTCTCTCTATTTTCTTTCGCCTCTGTCGCTCTCTATCTGCCCTGTCTTCATGAATAGACTATGGGCTCCCGCGTCCGTGTGTTGTATGGATTTCCCATGAAGCTTGTCGAGTACGCTTTCTTGGTTATGGGTTAAATGCAGCTTAATTGCAGATTCAATGCATCTTCGGTGGTTTCGTACTTACCATTACTCCTGTTGTCCTGTGCTCTGTTGGTGTGATTAATATGCTATCCCATCAGTCCTTAACCCTCTTTAATTTAGCCTAATGCCGTCCTGTCACGCTGCTTTTGCCGCCTTTCTTTTTACCGCTTGTTTCCCTTTGTATGTAACCGTTGTTCTTGTCCTTGTCGAATTCGTGTTTCTTAATTCATGTGGCCTTTCTACTTCTGACGTACTTTGCCCTTTTTAGTTTTGTTTCCTTTTTTATTTTTATTTTTACAATGCGATGGGTGGTTGACTGTCCTTGCACAACTTCAGTCGACTCCCATTGGTCATTCCTCTGAGTTCTGCATCTGCTAAATCTCTTAACTGTACAATGCCTCCATCTGTGACAGATATTACTTTGTATGGTCCTAACCAATGCATTCTAAGATTTCCTGGGTGCTATAACGATTTGCTGTCATACATCAATACTATATCTCCTTCCTTGAACATTTTCTTCTTGATGTGTCTATTGTTCCAAGCTTTGTCTCTTGCTTTCTACACTTGTTTATGGAATCCTTCCAGTATTCGGTCTTACTCCATGGTCAATAACTGATTTGGTCTCTCCTGTATTGCGCCTCGTTCTGTCATTTGTGTGATAGCTTCTATGCGCAAGCTGGGTACTAAAAACTCTAATGGCACTACTGCTTCTTGGCCATAAACCATTTTAAATGGCGTGTGCCCTATAAAATATTTTCATGTAGTCCTGTATGCCCATAATACTGCTGGTACTTTGAGGTCCCAGTCATCTCTGTTGACGTTACAAATCTTTGTCAGTGCGTTCTCCTGAATTTTGTTGAAGGATTCCACTGTGCCATTTGCCTGTGGATGATACGTTGTGCTTTTCTGGTGGTGGACTTCAAATTCTCCAGTCATCGCGTGGATGGTGTTGTTTATGAAGTGCGTGCCTTGGTTTCTCATCAAAACTCTTGGGCACCTGAATCGAGCGATTACTTGTTCAAACAAAAAGTGCGCTGTTGTTTCTGCACTGCAATCTTTTACTGGTACGGCTTCCGTCCATCTTATTAAATATTCTGTCACAGTGATAATGTACCTAGCCCCTGTTATTTTTGTCGGTGGGTTGATTGGTCCCACAAAGTCTATTGCCCACTTGTCAAATTCCTGTAATGTTACTTGTGGTCGTAATGGCATCTCTTCCCTTCCGTTGGGTTTGCCTACCCTTTGACAGACATCGCATCTTTGACAGTACTCCTTTGAGTCTCTGTGAATCGTTAGCCACCATAGTCCTGCACGCAATACCTTCTGCGCGGTAGCTTTACCCGCATAATTCCCTCCTGCTATTCCCTCGTGGGCTTCTGATAAGACTCTTGGTATTTCATGCTCTAACGTGTATCTTCGTAAGATGCTATCTGCACCTATTTTATATAACTGTCCTGCAATCAGTTGATAGTCGGCAACACAGAATACCAGGTTTTTCTTCTGCGCGGTGCTATAGTCTTGCGATGCAGTACCTGTACTCAAGTACTGAATGAATTCTGTGAAGTATTCATCAACAATCTGTATTGAGAATAACTGTGCATCTGGAAAGTTTTCTTCTAAATTCATAGGTTCTTCTCCATTTGTGACCCTCGACAGGTGGTCGGGTCCTGCATTCAATTTCCCTGGTTTAACTATTACTTCAAAGTCAAATTCTTGGAATAGTAGTAACCATCGACAGATTCTCCCCCCCAACACTGGCTTGTTGACAAGGTATTTTAGGGCTGAGTAATTTGTGAACATTTTGAAGTGCTTCCCCAATAAGTAATGTATGAATTTCTGCAGTGCATAGACCATGGTTAGGCCTTCTCTTTTTGTCGTGTTATAGTTATGTTCTGAGTCTGATAACTTTCTACTTGTGAACTCTATTGGGTGACCAAGTCTCCTGTTCGTGGTTGTGCCAAGATAGCTCCGAGTGCTATCGCTGATGCATCTACATGCATATGGAATGTCTTTTCCCAGTCTGGAAATACTAATATCGGTGCGGTAACCATCTTTTCCTTCAAGGTATCCAGACCGTGTTGACACTTGTCATTCCACTGAAACTTTGCATCCTTCCTTAATAAATTTTCCATTGGTGTTGTGATATGCACATATCCTTTGATGAATTTCCTATAATATCCTGTGTGTCCTAACGTTGCTCTTAGCTGGTAGACTGTTTTTGGTGCTGGAAAGTTAACAATGACTGCAATCTTTGCTGGATCTACTAATAAACCTTGTTTGCATACTATGTGTCCCAATAGTATCCCAAACGATGTTCCAAATATGCATTTCTTGATATTCAGTGAGATATGACACTGTCTGCATCTTTCTAACATCAGCCGTAAAGCTTCCACATGGTTTTTCAACAGGCCGTAGACTGTCCAATCATCCAGGTATACTTCAAGAAACTGATGGATGAATTCCTTAAATGCAACAATGATTACTCTGGAGAATATTGCTGGTGCATTCTTCAGTCCAAACGACATGACTGTGTACTGATAAGATCCCCATTCTGTCGCAAACGTGGTCTTGTGTCTGTCCTCCTGTGCTATATTAATCTGATGGTAGCCCTAGAATCCATCGGTGAATGAGTAAGCTTCATGTACTCCCACATTCTCTAACACTTCATCTGTGAATGGTGTAGGGAATGGTTCGTGTAGGCATGCATTGTTCAACTTCCTCAAGTCGACGCATATCTTGATCCCTCTTCCTTGTTTCTTGTCCTGTACTACCATCGGGATTATCCATTCTGACTCCTCAACTAGTTCTATGATGCCGACTTCAAGCATCCTATAGATCTCATCTTTAAATTTCTGTTTATATATGGGGTTCAGTCTGTAGGGTCACTGTCTAATCGGTCTCTCTTTAGGTCTGAGTGGTATCTTCATTTCTCCCAGCTCTCCAACTATACCCTTCATCTCTGTGAATGTTGTGGGAAAGAGGTTACCGTATTCACGTAACAACTTTGTGATACTTTCTACTATTTGCTCATCCCAGTAATCTCCAATGTTGGACATTTTGGGCTGCTCAACTATCCCGATGTTAACTTTCTTTACCTTGATTGGCGCATAAATGACTTCTAATTTGATGGTTGGGCCCTCCACATATATTTTTCCTTCCACTTCTTTGATCTGAATATCGCGCGGATTGTCTTCGTCTGGTGCTTCCTCCTGTACATGGTAACATGACAACAATTCCTTGACTGTCTGTTTATTCTGCTGTTTCTCTTCTGTGATAAATTCTATTTCTGGTTCTTTGATGAATATTACTCCTCTGATTCGTTTAAGGGATGCATCTATGTTGGGGTTCTCATGCTCGTATGAGAAAGTGACTGTGAAATTTTGTTGCAATGTCGTAGTTCCTTTGCGCAATTCCTGGTTCGTATACCAATTCGCTGGTATGCCCTCGAGAGTATGTATGAAGTGATGAGTCCGTTCCTCTGGTGGTGTCATTTTCCATAGCATTCTACACGCCTCCAAGTGTTCCGCTAGTGCTCCGTGTCCTTCATATTTCTGTTGTTTGTTGTTTTTTTGTTCTACGCCGAACCTTATGCGTAGTAACTGCTTACATTGGTACCAGTCTGTGATTGTCTCTTTGTGTGCGCCCCACCATCTTTCCGGTGTGGCCTTTAGTGCTAAGTCAAGTGATAACAGCCTCTGGTTCTCTAACACTACGTCTTCGTACTGTGTCAAGAATGTTTCCAAATCATTTATTCCGTGGAAATTGGGTGGTTCTCTGATTTATGTGCCTATCCATCTTACTGCACGGTCTATTCTTGCACATCTTCTCGTGGATACTTCGTGTAGCCTCTACTGCCAGTTTTCTAAACCGGTGTCTGAGTCTGTTGCGCATGAAGTAATGCTCCGCCAACTGAGTACCCCGTCTGCAGTTGGGTTTGTGTAATCCTCATTGTGCGTAGTTGTTCTGTACAACTGGCCGATTTCCTCTAAGTCTAGGCAAGTAGGTTCTACATACTTCTCCCCTTCTGATGGGTCTAATGGCGCGATGACCCTATATTCTCCGGACTCAAATGTCATTTTCCTGGTCTTCAAATTGATTATGGCCTGGTTGTCAAATGCCCAATCCAGACCAAGCAATGCCGGGTAAGGTGCTGTGCCATCCACTATTTCAATGACTTCAAAATCTTCTTTAGTGCGAACTCCATCAAGATCTACTATCACTCCTTTTAGTCTTCCTATTGGTAGGACTCTGTGCTGGTTTGCTAGTTTCAATTAAACAGGTGAGTATCCTAATGTGGGCTCTCCCATGCATTTCCATGTCTTCTTTGGTACATTCACTTCAGATCCTAGATCTAGTATAATGTCTCCCATATTGAAATCCCCAATGTTAGCATTCAGTCTAAATTCCCTACTTGTTCTTCTTTTTGTGTGTAGGTGATTAACGGTTTTAGGTTCTAGCTTTCCTTCCGTCTCGCTGCTACACTTTTCTAGGATGTTTTGCAATATTTTCATAGATGATGGATCAATTAATAATTTTACACATGATTGCAAAAATCCTTTGATTGTACTTACTTGTCTCATGGGTTGCATTTCGTTGGTATGATCCAATGATAGAGGCATCTCATATTCTGGTGCTTCCTTGTGTAGCTGCGCATTTGAAGTCAACGCTGTGTCCTCCTTTTGAAATTCTTGTCTGGCCTCCTTATTGCGCGTCGAACTGCTTTCTTCGTTCAATGTTCTTGTTTACCCATTGGTTCTGCGCTGGTTCCTGTCGAATTGCGTCAGTGCCTGTTTTAGCTCCTCCGCAGGTAACTGTGTTGATATTCCATCCTTCATCCCTTGCTTCGGATGAAATCCATTGAACATTTTGATTGTTCTAGTTCCTCTCTTCCTGAATCTTCACTAGTAGTGTCGTACATTCCTTTGTATTGTGGTCCGATGCGCGAAAATACATACAAGTTGCTGGTGGAAGTGGACATTCCCTTGTATAATGTCCCGGTTGCTGAAAATTGTGACATGTAACTGGTCCTCTAACTCGTCTGAAACCTCCTCTGACTCGTCCTCCTCCTTTGTATCCTGCTTGATCACCTCTCGGCGCATTATACTGAGGTGCCTGATTATACTACACGGTATTGTATTGGGGCTGTGCCGAGTTGTACTGCGACTGTGCGTTATTGTATGGTTGCTGCACAATATTATACTGTTGTTGCACCGTGTTGTATGGAGCTGGGGCTTGATTGAACTGTGGCGCTGCTTGCCCAGTCATCATTTTGGCCTATACCCTATATGCATCTGATGTCCTTTCTCACATCAGCTCCATAGTTCTGCAATCTTTATCATCGTGGCCCATTGATTTGCAAAAGGTGCAATATGAACTCTTTGGAATTGTCTGGTATTTCTGCATCATCGTGCAATGATAAGGGTCGTGACCCGATTTATTTCATATTTCGCACCATAATCCTCTCGTTGGTAATAGATTTGACATTCCTGCTGACATATACTATGCGAATGTTGGACATTTGTTCTTGTGGTGTCCTTCTGTCCTTCACGTGGTACACCAAACAGATTCTTGTTTGTCCTTGTTCTTATTCTGGTTTAGCTGGAACGTGAGATTCTTAAAATCCTCCTTTAGTTCTTTGATATCTAGGTCTGTCTGTTGGTACTGGTTTTCTTCCAGTTGCAAGGATGCCTACAGAGCCTCTGCCTGCGTTTGAAATTTATGTTATCGTAAAGGGTATTTTAAGTGTGGGAGTAGTGAATTGACAAACAGGTGTCGATGCTGCCTATCGGTCATGAGATATTTTAACTTTCCCCTTAGTCACTTGAATCTCTGGTCAAGCTCCCATATAGACTCTCCTACTTTCTGTCTTATTTTGATCATCTCGTTCATGTACTAATCCTCTGAACTCGGCTTCTGGAACTCGTTAATCAGTAAATTCTTAATGTCTGCCAGTGTCCTTGTCGTCCCAAGGGAACTGTTTGTGTCTAGACTCATGTACCAGTCTAGTGTGTGGTCTCTTAGTGTAATAGCTAGCTGCACGAGTTTGGTATCTTCATCAGTGATATGTTTTGCTTCCCATATCTTTGCACAAATGAACAAGTGCTTCTCAGGGTATTTTTTTGCTTCTCCCTAAAATTCTGGTAACCTGATGGTAGGATCGTGTCCTGCCATTCTGAATATTGAACTACTACCTCCTCCACGCAGTGTAGATACTTGACTAGTGTTGCCTGAACTGTCTCCTCCAGTTGTTGTTCCTTGTGTAGATGTACTTCCTGCTGTCGGATTTCCTCCGAACTGCGGTTGTCTAAATGGTGGTGTTCTCTTTGGTGTATTAGTCGCACATGGGTTTATGGGTTCCACACTGACATTAATATGGATAGGATGGCTGCCTTCTCCTCCCGTTCTTGGACCTCTCGTTTTCCTCTCATATGTTGCACGCATGATTTCCTCAATCTGCTCCACAGCCCAGAGATCCTCTACCTCTTCCTCATCACTCACCAAGCCTTCCCTCACGACTATAGCTCTCTTCTTGGTATTCACATTATATTGGTAGGGTGCTCCACTATGCGTCTTTCCCATTGACACCAATATCCACTTGATATGGTTGTCGTCCATCATGATCGGGTCCAAGGGTTCCTCCTCCTTCTTGCCTTTATCCTTCCCTCATTCCATTTATCCTCACTCTGTCAGTGCTTCCCCCCTTCCCCCATGCACGCAGGGAAGTTTAGCTGTCTGATTCCATTGTCATTACCCATTTGTTATATAAAAATATCTTAATTGAAGTATACAGTGATCAAATGTACCTTCCTCGAGGTCTGCATAGAAATTATTGCTTCGCTGCGTTGTATGACTTCACTGTGTCAACTGCAAACTCTGTTATGAAGCTTGCCACAATACTGTCAAGCCAAAAGTCTACTGCGAGGGTGAATTTATTGTTCACCTACTGTAACTGCTCAATCTGTATTGGGGTCAACTCTAACTGTCGAATCTGGTTCTTCACATGGTTATCCTTCAACCTTAGTATCCACTCCTGCAATAGATGCGGAAAATCACAGAAAAAGACTTCATGCAAATCAATAAACACGTATTTTTCCAGATATTTGCGAGGTGTGATTCTAGGGTTTCTATTGTCTTTTTGTGCAAACTCTATCTCTTTAGTTCTCAACCAAGTTTCGATTTCTGATTTTGTGGGGTTCCATGGTCTCAACATCCCCTTCTAATGGCTCATTGCTCTCTTAATTTCTTTGCTCATTTCCTGCTCCTCCTATCTCATCTACTCAATCCTCCTCTATTCCTTCCAATGGCAATGAAACCATTTGTTGGTTACTAATTACTACTCTATCATCTGAGGTATTGACCCAGGGTTCATGTCTTTTGGGTTTGCAACAAAAGCCTCTAAAACTATCAACCCTCCTGGTAAACCAGAAGGAAATGCAACACACAGAATGCGCCGCACAGTCTCACCCGAGATAGCTTTAATGGGTGGCTGTAAGACTCATGTGTTTACAGCCTAGGATTGAGCGCAAGATATGGGATCTGTATTCTGGACCATTTTTTATAACTTGTGATTGCAACCTACTATCATTCATGATTTATTCCCTCAATATCGCAACTATATTTAAACAAGAAATGTAACAACTCATTCATTCATTAATCATAACAAATAACTACTGAAATGATGGTAACGATATGCATGCATTCATCCCATTACACAGATGTTACTGTGGTTCACCCCCTCCCGGGCTACGTCCACAAAGATTTGGCTCTTGTCTCTTTTATTATGGTAGTTCTACATATTCGGCGCCGCGCGCTTACAATTCTCCTCAGATGGGTAAGATCTATATGAGGCGAACTAGATCACACCAGGCTCCTCAGCGTGCGATCTAATCCTCAGATCTTCCTTCTCTCCTCTCCTCTAGATCAACAACTTACAAAGTAGTTCATAACCATATTACATATCACATCAACTCGTACATATCTATGATGGAACAATACAAAACCGAACTAACAAGAAGGAACCCCCTATGATACTTACGTATCTATATTTATATATTTCAGGATCTTCAACCGTTTACATTATATTACCAAAACCCTAACCCTATCGACATTAGGTCTTCCTCCCATGCGCATGTACTATTCTTCCTTCCAGCTGTCGCTTTCCTATGCACGCCTTCTTGCATGCGCACGTGATGTGTTTTCCTCCAGCTGTTACTTC